>JAODPA010086521.1:0-24819 GCA_025585075.1 Nepenthes mirabilis
GCCACAAAGGCCACTCCGGCTTTTAAAGCCACTCCGCCTTTTAAAGAGCAAACTGCCACTTCGTCCTTAATGGGCACAAGGCCACTCCGGCCTTAAGGGGCACAAAGCCACTCCGGCCATAATTCACTCCGGTCTTTTGGAGTCCGGCCTAAATTCACTCCGGCATTTCAGCAGCATATCACTCCGGCTTCCAAGTGCGATACTCAACCACCCACACCCAACCCAGCAGCTGCAAGTTTTCATGGGAAAGAAGTCCGGTTTTTCTTAGAAGCAGTTTTACTCCGACTCCTAGACTTAGACTGAATCCAGGGTTCTTCAGTCGGGATTCCAACTGCCTTACCATGAAGACCGGCCAAAAATTCAAATTGATTACAATTATGGCTAACCGGAAAACTCATTGTCGTTTTCAGCAAGGAAGCCAGGAATCCAAAAACAATCTGCTCTTTCTCGAGAGAGAAGGAGGCACTATGGGCCTGAGAGGAGTCAGCGGTCACAACCAATTGGAAAGTAGCCAAGAAAGCATCAGGGGGAAACCCTTTATCTGCCGCTGCCAGCGGAAAGGCTGAGAGAAATATACATTTGCTCTCAACCTTTACATCCTGCCAGCATCTGTTCAAGAAATCCATCACAAGGATCCTATGTTCAAGAATTGTGGTCTTCATGAGCTGACGCGAACCCTCCGATTCAAGGAGCTGCTGGAGTGCCAAAAGCAACGAATCCTTCTCAATTGGCATAGGCTTCTCATCCTTCTTGTCAACTGGACGGTTAGCCTCCATAGGCTCACAATAGATAGGAGAAATACGTCAAGCTGGATCAGACTGAAAGGAACAATATTTTCGAACAATCCGAGAGATAGATTTAGGAGTAATATCGGGATCAATCTCAGCGGACGGACCAGTAGCACACAGAGCTGGTGAAGAGAAAGGGGGCAGTTTTGTTGCAGAGGCTGCCACCGAGACATCCTTATCACCAAAGGACTTAGCAGGGCCAACACTACAGCCAGAATCCATGGTAATAGCCACTAAAGGATCAGAAATCACATCCGAGCAACTTGAATCAGGGCCGACAATGGCTGTAAATTAGCAGGGCATGAGGCAATTCTGGGGAAACCAGCCACCAGATCCGTCACAGCAACCTCTAAGTTTTCGGACCTCTCATAATCACTCTTCGAAGGGGCCACAGGCGAATTGGGGCCCAGGCCATTATCCAAACCCACCTGATCCCAAGAAGTCATTGCAGGGACACTACCCCTGGGTTTAACCCCAGGCTCACATCCAACAACACCAGGAGCATCTGCACAATCAGCAATTTCATTGGTTTGAAGCACCAATGGCTTAGAATGGGGGGGGGCACTCCACTAGTAAGTCACATCCACCCGAAGCAAAGGGTGATAACACTACTGATTTGCAATCACCGTCCACTAAAGAGGGGAGAGCAGAAACGACCACCTCAATCAGTGGTTGATTAGAACCGATTGCCTTGACCCCTTGGACATTTATGTCAGGGGCAGAATTAGAGGGGTTAGAACGAGAACTGCCAGGATGCAATTGAGATTTCTTGGGCATACATTTTGATTCGGTATGGCCAATCGTCTGGCAGCGAGCACAACGAGTAGGTTTCCATCCATACTCCACATTCACCATTGAAATGGAATCAGATTCGGGCCTAGATTGAATAGTAATACCATTAGGAAAAGGGCCATCAATACCAACCTCGACACAAATCTTGGCGAAAGAAAGATTCTCCATTCGGGCTGTCCTGGGATCAAGTAGTAGAGGTCTACCAATGGCACTCGCAGCCCAACTAAGCCCTGATGGAGTCCATAACTCAAGTGGCAGATTTGATAATTTTATCCAAATGGGGAAGCGCTTATGATCCTCCTTCGACAGAATCATGCCAGGGGACCATCGTCTGAGGAAAATTAGTTTACCAGAGAAAGTCCACGGACTAGCCCGAAGGCAATGCTCCATCATCTCCAAGGTTGGGAAACGAAAAAAGAAAAAGCCAGCTTCGTTACCGGCTATGTGTTTGAGCCCAAATCGGGACCAAATTTTCCTTGCAATGGCATTGACGGCCAAGAAGTGAGGCGGAGAGTCTAGAAAATGCCCAACCAAAGTGAAGCCCCATAGAAGAGAACTTTGTTCAATTACCTCGGGAGGAGGAGATAGAGCGCCGTTTGAGCTCCCAGAGTCCTGGTGTGAGAAGAAAGGCAGTTCAGAACAGAGACCAGCTCTCTCGTTCTTGACGACATCCGCCCAAGAAAGGGGAAGAACTGAGCTAGGCTCAGTGCTTTTGCAATCGGCCTTCTGATTCAAAGGGGAAACGACAGTGGCTGGAGCCAGAGAGTCCAAGGTTTGAGTCGAGGGCGGACTCAGAGAAGGGAAGGGAGCAAGGGTTTTAGATGTCGGAGGGGGGGACGGTGGGAGAACGGGTGGGGCGCCGACCGGAGGAGGATCGGGGGGGCCACCTAGAAGGCCGGCCATGACCGGCGAGGTCAAAGACGCGAGCCCTTGCAGCTCAAATTTCAAATTCAAAATTTGAATGTTAGAGAGAAGGAGGAGGTTGGTATCCTAATATCAATACCCGGATAAATTTATATATTGGGTTTCCTATAACCTAAACATGATAATATATCAAAATCATGTCCAAATATCAAGTTTACATTACTGTATCGCAATTCGAAAACCCTAGCTCCCACGCAAGTACAGTTCACCTGCACCGGGACCTCTATACCCACAAACATTTGGGGCTTTTGCTTAATTTGGGACTAGAATATCATTACGCATAACCTAGGTATACTAATTTATTAATTGGGTACCAATTTGGTGGTATTATGTGAAAACCCGTTCACCGGAACCCTCGGGTACATCCGAACCACGTTTGATCAATTATATTGGGTTTAGTGCATGAATTGGCCTTAGATAATTGTTATCCATGACATGGGCTAATGATTGTGAGAATTTCAGGCCCGAATTTATATTTTAGACTTGTTTCCGGACAAGGAACCCTAAACTCACGGCCCAGAGGAATTAACGTATTAAATTAGAATTTATGGATAAATTGGCTCTAAGATATTAATACCCGTGCTATGAATAAGTTAATTTATTGATTGGGTATTCAAATGTGTTGTTTTGTATGGAATTTTGTTTGAGGAGACCCTAACCTGCGCCCCGACCCTATTAATGAATTAAATTGTGTTTTAATGCATCAACTGACTTAGGATAGTAATTACCCATGCCTTGAATTTGATAATGTACTCTTTTAGATATCCAAAATTTTGAGGATTAACCAATATGTGCATCCGGATACTATTTGTGCACACTGTTCACGCTAGTACTGTTCACTCGAGGGCATTGAAAAATAATTTGCATACTTTCCCATGTTTAATTACTGATTAAGTGATATGTCTCTATATAAGTTCAATTGCAAAATCTGAAAGTTTTGGCATGTGCTTTTGCAAAGGAAATTTGTATTCGAAAGCCATTCAAATCAATCTGCTTTCCAATTGTAAGAATTTCCTAATTGTTTCCATCATATGATAAATTATGCACGTATCATGAACACAATAATTTGACTGTTTCAAGAATTATATTATGATCAGTTCACAAAAGAATTAACGATTGGAAGCTTTAAGAATTCTGTCTGGTATAATCAAAATTGATTTCTTAATCCTTCTGAGCTTTAAGAAATATTATGCGTGAACTATGAACACATGAGGACTTAAGCACACGTGATACGAACTATGAACATGAACTATGAACACGAGAGGTTTTAAACTCACGAAGAATATAGAAATAGGCTTATGAAAAGAAAATCTAATGATGGAGGGAATTCTATAATTAAGTGATTGATTTCTAAACTGTTCCATGGAATGATGATCTCTTTGATTTATGAAACGTTCTCCAGTAGAGTAAGGATGAAGGAATTTGCTTTGGCACTTAATAACAGAATTCCCTAATGAAATAAGCAACTAAGAATTTGGACCAAGAATTATGGATAATAAACTTTGACATGCCAAAATATTATGGTAGAAACTCAACAATTACTCTGACCATGTGTCCTGGCTGTGTCTTTTAGCGGGTGATATTCTTAGCATGCTTTAGTCTATTATAGCGAACGGTCATTGTCTATTTTGGTCTGCATTACGGTTAATCGACCCTGTCTATAGTGATTGTATGTAGACGGCTCACCTCTGGGTCATGAATAGGAGGGGATGGCTTTTGATTATGTAGGAGTATACACAATCCAAGTTACAACTGACCTCTTCATTGTCAGTACGGTCTATTGACCTTGATCCCTCAACAAAATAAGTTTTCAGCAATTAATTGATAATTAAGAAAATAACAAGGAAACGAACCCAAGAAATATTGAACGAATCATGAAAGCATTCCCTCCGAAAATCATGAAGTAAATCTCATATGCACCCTTGTCTTTCATATATGCAATATTCTGTTTAGAAAATGAAATTATGCATGTCATTGATGTATATATTGCACTTGCTGGGCTTTTAACTCACCCTTGCTTCTTCTTATCTACAGATTAGCACAGGCTTATATCCGATTGAACAAGGAGGAGGATTAGAAGTCAAAGAGGCTCGAAATATTAAAGGATAGCTTGAAGACTCAGTTTGTGATTTTTCCCCTTTTGGGGTATTTTTATTGTTTTGATGGTCATGTATTTTGATAATGATGATATTGTATATGTGGTTAGTTTCTACTGCATTTGATGGCTTTAGTTGCTTTCACGAGTTTATATGGTTTATTAATGTACCTAGTGGCATCTTATCATATGACAGAATGGATCCTAATCCTTATAGAACCCTCCATTAGACAGATATAAAACAAAATCTATAAATTTAAATATTAAATTTCTACAGAAATTTAGATAGAGTTTTCTCTACATCTAGACCAAATCCAAATATACAACATGTATATTACAACCTATACGGAACATACCCGATATCCGATCCTCAAAATCATTACCACAACATAAACATAGGACTAGAACAAGCACACAACTAACCAAACATCATATTCTATGTCCTACAACACACATACACAGGATCACAGATATCATCCATGGCTTTAATTCGACAATCCTATCCACTATACTAGAATCTATATAAGAGATGCCGTCAAGGACCTATTCATATTTAATAATTTAGAATAGCAGAAGCAACTATATCCATAATGTAGAACTATATGGAACATGTAGAACTATCAGATTTTTTAAAATCTTCTAGAAAACTTCGAGGCTCCAAATTTTCCTTACTAGCTCTAGCTACGCCTGATCATCTGGTATCGTTTTTATAGCATTATCTGGAGGGGGAAACAAAATAGTGAGTCGAAACCCGACAATGTACCAAATCATACAGAATATAATACTTTCATACAGAACATAAATGCATAAGGTCCTAGAAACTGTCAAAGAACATGAATATATACAAAAAGTATGAGAAAAGTATCATTCAACATGAATAGGTCTCAGTAATCATTATTTATGCTTTTATGTAAAACATATATTCATTAGAGAAGAAAACTACGATAACATCAGGAAAACAGAAGCATTCATGGAATAAAGATAAAGCATAGTACTATTTAAACATGCGTCAGAAATCATGAATTGGTATAATCATAGTTCGATAATCATAAATTGGTAAAACATGCTTCAGAAATCGAAAAATAGTATCAATTCTATAAATTCTAGAAAATCATTTTACTATCAGGAGGACCACATTGGTAGACCCTACTAGCAAGGGGGCTAGTAATCGATGATAGATTATGTTCCCTCCACAAAATCCAAGGCCAGTAATTGTTATCCCTTCTCATGGGATATATCCCCTCTCATGGAATTTAGGATAGTGATGCCAGCCGGTAACAGTAACTACCCTCTAGGTTATCACCCTGAGGAAGAGCGGATCACGTGTAACACCATGGATAGAGTTATCCTCGATTACCACCGTAACATTCTAAGGCATATTGGAGAACCTTACCTGACTATATATCAGTATTGGGTCCTAATTAACAACATCGGAAAGCTTATGATCTATTGTTCTTCAAAAAATTAGTTAAAATCTCACGGTTAACTCTTCAGTATGCTTCAGTAATTCTCAATAACTCAACAGTGTAGTTCCATGTGAAATTTCTAGTTACGATTCATAACATGGGCAATACTCTTTTACAAATCAATTCTTAGATGTCAAACTCAAGAATTTAAAGCATCAACTCTCAATTTCGTACCTAGGGTTTCATATAAACCTTTCGGACATAAAACGAGCACCAAACATATATTTATACATGAAATCGGAGGTAAATATTGCAGTACATGCCAATAAACATGAAATCTATTCGATTAATCAAGAGAAATATGGTTTATTTATAGTAAACATGGTGAAACACGGATTTAGAGCAAGAATACAAATTTAGAGATATTAAAACACTGTAAAAATGGTATATAATATCCGAAGTACACTTGCCTCAACTCGATCTACCGTTATTTTTACCCAGATTAGAGTGGAACCCAAAAACGTTGATTTCTCATAAGGTGCCGACAGCGTTCTAAAAGTAGCATCTGTCAATCCTTGGTCGGCATCATTTACAGTTGAGACTAGGATGGTATCTGATCATCTTCGAGCCCCCAACTTTCATTCTTGATTCATGAAAACATCCTTGGAAATGCTTTCGCAGTTGTTCGTCTTTCATAAATCTAAGAATTTCATGTGACGGAATGGATCCTATTCCATTAAGGACCTCCATCAAATACATACTAAACAAAGTCCATAAATTTAAAACATTAAATTCTTACAGAAAATTGGGTAGAGTTTTCTATAAAATTGGATAAAAACCCATACAAACAACCTGTTAATTTACACCTGTACAAAGCATAATCAATATCCAATCCTCAACTTATGACCACAATACAAACACAGGACCACAAATGCAATCCATGGCTTTATTTCTGCTATTCTATCTACTACACCAGAATCCATATGAGAGATGTCATCTAGGACCTATACAAAATCCAAAGAACAGAATAGCGGAAGCAACTACATCCAAAATATGAATCTGCGGAAGCATAAATACAGTACCAATAGAATATAGAAACATGCCACAACTATTAATGCATAGTTTCCTTCACTAATTAGATATTTACATGCAAAACTATTAGATTTTCCAAAATCTTCAAGATGACCTCGAGTCTCCCATATTCCCTTGCTAAGCTCTATCTATGCCTGTATGTCCGGTATTGTCTCTATAACTTATCTGGAGGGGAAAAAACAAAACAGTGAGCTGAAGCCCAGCAATGTACAGTAAAAACATGCAAATATAATACTTTCATGTAGAACATAAGTACAAATGAGCAGAAACATGAAAATATTCAAGAATAGAGAGGTACATGGAAACATAAGAAAGCATAATTCAATATAAACTCACTTCGGAAATCATAAATCAGTAAAACAAGCATTCAAAAATCATAAGTCTGTGTTAAACTCTATAGATTCTAGAAATTCCTTTTTAGGACCAAACTATTAGACCATACTAGCCGAGGGGATGAATAATTGAGAATAGATTGTGTTACGTACACAATCAAGGCTAGTAACAAGTACGAGAATATCCATTCTGGCGGGATTATATATAAATACCTCTTGAAGGTCAGTGAATTATCAGAAATTCTACCCTCTAGGTTAACACCCTGAGGAAGGGCGGGCCACGTATAACTCCATGGATAGAATTATCCTTGATTATCACCATAACGTTCTAATTTTTTTTTTTTGGTAAGCAAGTATTTTGGATTAAAGCGAGAAAAATAAGTTACAGAAATTATGTTTTATCTCCAAGTAATTTGACTTGGAAATAAAACATAAAATGCTAGGGCATACCCCGAGCAACTTGTACAAAAAATAAACAAAAAACCTCCAGCAGGACAAGTATCATCAGAAGCGACAAAAAATGAAGTCTGTCTAATGTTACACATGAACAGACGATAGACGAGAATGTAATCATTCTTCACATTATCCACTTCGGCGTCAAGACCAAATCGGTAATCACTAGGCCAACTCGGCATATGAGCAACTAAGCCAAACCGGCATTGAGAATGGCACTTGGGATCGGCCACAAGTTGGCAATGAAAATCGAATTGAAACCGGCATTTGGACTCGGCCACATAAAATCCAAACCGGCCAAATTCGACATCGGTGGCCACTTCAGCAGGAGACCCTCCGAATCGCGCCATCAAACCGGCCAAGAAGGTGGCCATGACCGATCTAGCCGCATCATCCAAACCGGGACAATAGACGGCAAAATCTGGACTACTCAGTCCACGTCAGCAGAATGGATTCCATTCCGGCAAATAAAGCAGTGCAAACCGGCATTGCACAGGTGAGATAACGAATACCAAACTGGCATATGAGCCTATGCAATTCCTGCAAGTTCCAGCATACCCCCAACAGAAGACTACATTGATCAACATGCCATCAGCATTGATCATACCATCAACAGCGAAATTCGCAGACATACTAGGCAACTGCAGCTAAGCCCTAGCCCTAGCACCAGCAAAATTTTCCAACAAATAGACAAAATCTCCACATTAAAACAACACAGCCAGCTCCAGCATCAAACTAGAGGAGCAAAAAAACTGAGAATCAGCAGCCCCAACATTGAATGTCAAAGCACGCCATAAGGCGAAAATCAATAAGAAACCACCGCAACACCAGGCAATCCAATTTGCACATCCTCCAGCAGGTACAACAGCACACCAGCAGCCTATAGCATCTCTACTACTATCACCAGGCAGGTGGCGAGCACAAGCAACTAGTCTAAACTGTATCTACGATTCTTATCCTTTTTCCATTCTTTATGTTGCAACTGCCACATTTCCCAAAGAGGGGGCATATCATAGAAGCCCGGCCTCTTAGGTGGACCTTTCCCAGCAGTCACCTCCCCGACAGAAGACACAATTGGAAGATTGACTTCCAAAGGTTTACATGAAGGAGGACGGCCCGCGGAATCGGATTGATTCAAGCAATATTTTCGAGCAATCCGAGAGATAGATTCAGGGGTAATATCAGGGTCAATCTCGGCGGACGGACCAGGAGCATCCTTACAGTTTGCAACAGGGACACCAGCAGCAAGCATTTGCTCTGACAGCTGCGATTTGGATTCTGAGACTAATTCATTCTCATCAAAAACACATGGTAAAACTTCGGACACACAACCAGCATCATCCGGAACCACCGAATCAACATTATAGATACCAGGGGCATCAAAAATATCAGCAGCATTGTGGCCAGCACCCAGTCCAGAGACGGCCGAACTACTTCCAACTTCACAGCATTCCAGCTTCAACATAGTTGAGCCATCCTCAGACCCCTTAGCCCTATCTAACAGTGCCATCAGGGTAGAGAGATCCTCAACACCCCAAGTCTGGTCTTCATGCTGAACTGATTCCAGAGCCTTTGGAGAATTTCCTAGGGCAGCAAACCGATCTTCATCAGAGAGATTTGTGTCCAATCTTACAACTATAGCAGATGATAAAGGTGGCAATAAGGAGCTAGCACTCTCATTCCCAGAAGAGAAGCAATCAGTCTCTTCCTTCAATTTCGAAGCAACCAAATTGCTCTCAGAGCAAGCCTCACTGAGGGGATCAGGGAGACGAGGAGGCCCCGATGGAATCAGGGGATCATTCATCTTACAGGATTCCAAATCAGCTGGCAATTGATCAGGTGGACAAGCCTGAACAAACATCCCTTAGGCAGGAGGGGCAAATTTGGAGGAATCAGGCTGTAAACAGGCATTCTTAGACTGACATTTAGCTACAGCATGGCCAATTAGATGACAGCGACCGCATCGAGTCGGTTTCCATGAGTATTCCACCTTCACCTTCAGAATAGATTCGGAACTAGGTTCAGGTCTGATGGCGATGCATTCCGGGAAAGGGCCATCAACTCCAACCTCCACACAAATCTTTGCAAAGGAGACATTTTTCATTCGAGTGGTTCTGGGATCAAGGAGCAGAGGGACTCCAATGGTACTTGCAATCCAACTAAGCCCGGCTTGAGTCCAGAACTGAATCGGAATATTGCTCAGTTTAATCCATATGGGAAAACGCTTATGCTCTACCTTCGTCAACACCATTCCCGGCGTCCACCGCTTGAGGAAGATAGCTTTCCCAGAGAATACCCAAGGACCAGCGTGAAGGCATTTGTCCATCAACTCCAAGGATGAAAAACGGAAGAAAAAGAACCCGGACTCATTCCCAGCTATGTGCTTAATGCCGAATCGGGCCCATAATTTCCTGGCTATGGCTTTGACAGCTAGGAAATGTGGGTGGGTGTCAAGAAAATGACCCACCAGAGTAAATTCCCATAAATCAAGGCCTTGGTCGATCACATCAGGAGGGGGAGAGAAGGCCCCCGAGTCACCAATGGGATTCTGGGGGGGGTAGTAAGACAGAGCACTTACAGGCCCAGCAACATCCTTCTGGATGACTTTGTTCCAGGGAAGAGGAGCAACTGCGACACACTCACTACTGGAATAGAGCTCCTTAGGCTTCGAACAAACCAAGAAGGGAGCATTAGGAGCAGGACGGGATGAATCGTCAGTCTTCTTCAGCTGTGGGAAAGGAAGAGAAATCCCACCGTCGGATTTTGAATCGGAGAACGACGGAGGAGGAGGAGATGGGGGAGAAGAGGAGGTCGAGTCCAGACGGGACCCTATCGGGGCCAATGATGGCCCAGCCATGGCAGGCGACGACCAGTAAGAGCAGAACCAGATTCCGCACGAATTTGAAAGTTAGAGAGAAGGAGGAGACTCTCTCACTTGTCTAACAACCAAACAGCCAGAAGTCTACCATAACGTTCTAAGGTATGCAAGAAAACCTTACTTGACCATATATCAGTCCTAGGTCCTAATTAACAGAATCAGAAATACTTTTCCTCTTATTTCCTTGTTCATAACTTATCGCATATCAAGCAGTTAGTCAGAATTACACAGATAAGCCTTCAGATTTGCTTCAAAATTTTCCAAAAACTTAACAGTACAATTCTAAGTAAATTTTTCATATATAAATCCTAGCGTGGACAATACTCTTTTACAAATCAACCTTTACATGGCAAAATTTATGGATTTTAAACACCAAAATTTCTCATTTTTGTTCTAGGGTTTGGCTCAAAACTTTCGGACTCAAATTAGATACCAAATATATGTATTTTCATAAAATCAGAGCCATATGTTACAATACATGCAGGTAAACATGAAATCTATCCGAATAATTAGGAGAAACAAGCTTTATTTATACTAAACATGGAGAAACATGAATTTAGAGCAAATATGCAAATTTAGAGATATTGAAAAACTGTAAAAATGGTAAATAATGTCCATTGTATACTTGCCTGAGCTCGATTTACAATTATTTTTACCCGGATCAAATCAGAAGTGGTAGTTTTCCCCCTTTCCTTCTCTTTTCTCTCCTTCCTCCCATCTCCTTTGTGCTTACTGTCAGGCTGGTTCTCTCTCTCTCTCCTAAAACCACCAAAAATCCCATTTTAAAACAAAAGAAAAGGGATCACGCGCGGGGCCCATGAGTGGCGCTTGAACGCCAAGTAGGTGCCAAGTAGGCCTTGCTCGCACAAAATGAATGCTCGGTTGGTGCCCCGAGCACCAACTGAGCACCAGCCCTCGCAACGTCCATGCTCCCACCCCGCCTTGAGCGCCCTTTGGGCAGGCGGTTCTATTATTTGTGCCCCATTGACACCTCAGGCGTCACTCTGGCCTAGGTGCCCTGTACCACATTTTTGCCCCTCAAACATCTTTTTCCCACATTTTTCCTTAATCCAATCACCTCAAATATACTTATATTAACTTAAAGACTAGGAATTATCATGTTTTCGGGAATGGGATCTCACAACACTTTTCCACTTATAGAAATTTCATCCTCGAAATTTACTGAACCTCAAATTTTATAATTCAGAGGAACTTTTCAAACATTCCGAAATCACTTTTCAGGGTAGAATGATCATCCTAGAAGACCGTAAACCTCCAAATCACCTTGATCTTTGGTATCGTATTCATTCAATACTAATCTAAATTCAACAGTTCTGAAGGCAAACCCAATTCATTAACTATTTTCCCGACTTGGTTCTAAACCTTAAACGAGCAAAATACCTTACTTCCTTTAAACTAAGCCTCGAGTTTGAGCTTCTCCTCTGAACATTAACTTAAATCTTAATATATATATAGGGGTTCATCACTCTTTCACTGCACACTCTGATCGATCGTCAAACTTAAATCATCCGATTACTATTTACCACCGCAACAAATTTGACCTAACACCCAATTCTTTTATCAAGCTTAGCTAAGATTCCGACATAAATCACAAGTCACGGTTAGACCTCAAAAGCAAAATACTTTACATTCCCCTCATTTTGTAGGCATGTCATCGAATCGACATTTCCATGAGATACACATTCCCTTTCGAACACCCAATTTACGCGGTAGTCATGATAAAAATTGATTTTTAAGATAACCATATCATGAAAATAAACATATTATGAAAATAATTCTCACAGATCCTCAATTCACTACAAAATTGGAAATCTTAACTAGAGCAGTCACCATAGATTCAATACAGTTTTAGATCGTTACCCAAAATCTCAAGACCTTAACAATTAGCAACCTCAAGATCTCAAAACCCCTACATTGAGAGATCTTAGATCTCATTGGTTGTGATTTGAGTTCAGGAAGGGGTTGTAAGTTCAATTATTGAGGGCAAAAAATGTGCAAAAATCTGTATTCACTAGGAAAAGTAGTGTTTTTCTATTCAAAACATGCATAGAGAGTTGAGGGCAAGATTATTGGCATGATATCTACAAACAAATGGGCAAGGCATTGGCAGAATATGTCTACCCTAGACCACATGCATTGGCAAAACATGTCATGATGAGGCCACACATTACCCCATAAATTAGGGCCGGGCTGGTAGGTGGCAAAATCCAGGGACGAGCAAGCATCACAGAAGATTTGCCATGACGTTGGGAATGGCGTGCCGAGATGATCAACATGGCAAGGCTTTGCAAAGCCTCCGTGTCGATTTGGGTGTGACAAGGGCACTATGGGGGTGCACTAGGCACACAAGGGCACGACATGGGTTGTGCAAGGGAATGACCTTGGCATGACTCGGGAGCTGCCAGGCGTGACAAGGGAGCTGCTGAGCATTGCTGGAACGTGCATGGAGTGACAAGGGTAGTGCTCGAGAGAGTTGGGGAGCGACCCATGTGCTGCTGGGCGCAACATGGGCACTGCTAGGACACAGTGGGTGTGACAAGGGAGGTGCTAGGGTGCGCTGGGGAGCTATTGGGTGTGACACTGGTTGTGCTAGGCTGTGACCTAAGCACTGGTGGGCATTGCTGGGACATGCTGTGGGCAACATGGGAGGTGCTGGGCATGACACTAGTTGCGCCATGGAGTGACCTAGTTGTTGGGACGTGCTGTGGGAAACATGGGAGGTGTTGGGCGTGACACTGGTTGCGCCATGGAGCGTCCTAGGTGCTGTGGGGCGTGACACTAGTTGTGCTATGGAACAATCCAAGTGTTGCCAGGCGCAACAAGATTGTTGCTAGGTCGCAACAAGGGAGCAGCATGGGCGAGACAACGACATTGATGGGGCACGACAAGGTCGCTACTAGGCCACGACAAGGGAGCTGCATGGGCACGACACCAATGCTACTGGGTGCAACAATGGCACTTACAGGGCATAACAAGGTTGTTGCTGGGGTGCGACAATGGTGCTACTAAGCCATGACAAGCAAGCCACACATGCGTGACACCAGCGCTGTTGAGAGCAACAAGTGCACTGATGGGGCGCAACAAGGGAGCTGCTTGGTCACGTTGGACGCGACAAGTGACAGGGGTGCTGCTAGTTGTGATAAGGGACTAGCATGGGTGCAACACGAGTGCGGCACTAACATTGCTGAGCACAACAAGGGCACTGCTAGGGTGCGACAAGGGAGTGGCACGAGCGCGACAAGGCAACTACTGGGTGATAAGGGATTAGCAAGGGCACGTAGGGCCCCAAAAGGGAATTGGTGGGGTGTGCTGGGGAGCTACCCAGCGCAACATAGGCGGTGCTGGGGAGCAACCCTGGCACTGTCGAGCATGACATGGGAGCGACAAGGGCACTGCTAGTTGTGACAAGGGCACTGCTGGAGCATGTCCTGGATGACAAGGGCACTCCTTGGGTGCGACACAGGTGACGAACGGTGCAACAAGGACGCCGCTGTGCACAATAAGAAAACTGCTGGGTGCCACAAGGGCATGACACGGGTGGTGTTGGATTGACCCAAGCACTACTGGGGATGACATAGGCACCGTAGGGATGCGCAAGGCATGACAAGGCCACTATTGGGGCGCATTGGGGAGCTACTGGGTGTGACAACGGCATTCCTAGGGAGTGACCCAAGCATTGTTGGATGCAACAACGACGTTGTTAGGGGGCGACACTGGTACTGTTGGGCACAACGAGGGAGCTGCTGGAGTATAAACAGTGTGACGTGGGCTCTACTGGGAGGGACAAGGCACCAACACGGGTGTGACACCAGCACTACTAGACGCGACAAGGGAACTACTAGGCGCGATAGCAGCATGACAAGGGCATTCTTAGGAGCACTTCTGGGCACAACAAGGGAGATGTTGGAGCATAACAAGTGATGTGGGAGCCACTAGGAGCGACAAGTGACCGACGCGACACTAGCGCTGCTGGGCACAACATGGAAGCTACGGAGTGCGACACCAACGCAATAAGGGAACTGCTTGGCGTGACACCGGCACGACAAGGGCATTCCTGGGCCGCAACACGGGTGAGACACCATCACTGCTTGGCACGATAAGGGAACTGCTAGAGCACAACAAGTAACAAGGGACCGGCACAGGTGCGACACCAGTGCTGCTGGGCGCGACAAGCAAGATGCTGGGTGCAACAAGGGAGATACTAGGCATGACACCAACACGGCCCCAGCACTGCTAGGCACGATGAGGGAGCTGCTGGAGCCCGACAAGTGACTCAAGCATTGCTAGGAGCAATAGGGGACTTGCACAGGCGTGACAGCAGCGCTGCTGGGCAGGATGAGGGATCTGCTGGGTGCGACATTGGCGTGACAATGGCATTCCTGGGGGAATAGCTGGGTGCGACACCCACACTGCTAGAGAACCACAAGCAACACGATTGCTGCTAAAAGAAGCAAGAGACCGGCATAGGTGCCACACCAGTGCTACTGGACACGACAATGGAGTTACTAGGTGCGACACTGGTGTAACACCAATACTATTTAGTGTGACAAGGGAGTAGCTGGAGCACGACAAGTGACAAGGGACCGGCACGGGCACGACACCCACACTGCTGGGCGTTATTAGGGAGTTGCTGGAGCATGACAAGGGACGTGGGTGCTTCTCAGAGTGACAAGTGACTAGCACGAGTGGGACACCAGCACTGCTGGGTGTAACACTATGCGACAAGGCATTCTTGGGAGCACTGCTGGGCCGGAGAAGGGATCTGCTGGAGCACGATAAGCAACACAAGCGCCATTAGGAGAGACAAAGAATGGGCACGAGCGCGACGTCAATGCTGCTCAACATGACAAGGGAGCTACTGGTCCTGACACCGACACGACAAGGGCATTCTTACGGCGTGACACCGGTATGACACCAGCACTACTGGGGGTGAGATAGGAGTTGCTGAAGCATAGCAAGCAACAGGGGAACGACATAGGCGAGTCAGCAAAGCTGCTGGGTGTGACAAGGGAGATGTTACGCGTGACACTGTCACGACACTAGCATTGTTGGGCATGACAAGGGAGCCATTGGAGCACAACAAGCGATAAGGGAACGGCATGGGCATGACACCAACACTGTTGGGCACAACAAGGGAGTTGCTGGAGCACAACAAGTGACGCAAGCATTGCTCGGAGCGACAAGTGACTGGCATGGGAGTGACACCAATGCTGCTAGGCTCGACAAGGAAGCTATTGGGCCCGACACTGGCACGACAAGGGCATTCTTGCAGTGTGACACTAGCACTGTTGGGGGTGACAAGGGAGCTGTTGCAGCACGACAAGTGAAAAGGGACCGGCACGGGCATGACGGCAGAGCTACGGGGCACGACAAGGGAGATGCTGGGCATGACACCGACGTAAAACCAGCATTACTGGGCATGACAAGGGGGCTGCTAGAGCATGACAAGCAACACGAGCGCAACTGGGAGTGACAAAGGAGCTACTAGGAGCGACACCGACGTGACAAGGGCATTCTTAGGGCACGACACTGATAGGACACCCACACTGTTAGGTACGACAAGGGAGCTGTTGGAGCATGACAAGCAACACGAGCGTTGCTGGCTGTGACATGGGCATCTATTGGTCAAGACACGGGCACAGTGTAGGCTGCGGGGCACAATAAAGTTGTGACACAGGCACTGCTGGGCAGACGACATTGCCGTGGCAATTGCATGACATTGTCGAATCAGATTATTGTTGGGTCACAGTAAGGACATGCCCTGAAAAGTTAGGGATGTGCTGATGGTGCCCCATTCTATTCTGTTTCGGTTATCCTGCATGAAAAGTTTGTGTTTTTCGTAGGAGCATCATGGGGGTAATGCAGAATGGGGTGGATAGTTCAGCGACGGTCGTCTATCCCTGAATCTCTATTTTTTTGCTTCATTGCTCGATTTTGGGAAGGAAAAAATAAGAGCAACGTAGGGTTGAATCTCAGTTGATCATGGCAACAAGGCCACTCTGCCACTGACAATACTCCGTCGCATATTTAAGTCATCTGCAAAGGACTCAACCAGCCACTCAGTGGAAATTATATTTCTACGATACCCATGGGGTGCAACCACCGCGGGGGCTTGGCAAATGACACGTGCCCTTGGGGGCTTGGCCACTACTGTGGGTCAGCAAATAAGCAACGAGTGTGATGGAATGGCCATATTCCACCACAAATGACCTCCGTCAAAGCCATACTTATACCCTATTCATATATATTTGTGTGGGTGGACTTAAAAATTTTTCCTTTATTTTACTTTTCATCGGGTGGATGGGATAGCATAAAGCCGGAGCTCCTGAGTCGGCCTTATTAAGTGAGTCAGTTAAACTAGGTCGATCAACATCTTGATCGTCCTAGGATTTTAGGTCAGCCGGCTAGACAAATGAGATGTCACTAGGAACCAAAATTATTCAGTCCATAAATTATTTAGCGGAAGTATCTAAAGATTATTTTCATTTACACATCAAAATCATTATACAAAAATTTCCAAAATATCCCAAAATACAACATCTTGATAGGTCACGCATTGCTACAAAATTCGGTTGGCTATCCTGTCTAGCTGGTCCATTAGACTTCATTCCTTCTTATCCGGCATAAACTCATCATCATCTAAAAAATAAAAGATGAGTGAAAAGCCCAGCAAGGTACGCATATGCCTAATTACATGACTTCAAATAGAAATCAGAATGAGAAAAAAGAGTGCATATAGAACATAAACATGGACCGTAGTTATTTCCATAAAACATAAAACATAAGTAGAAATCATTTTCATGCGAAGTGGTCTCCAAAGCATATACAGATTCATGACCAAATGTTGATTCAAAGCTAAATGCTAAAATACCCGCTACATTTAAGGTCCGTTGCTCTTGACCAATAAAACCACTATATTTCAGGTCCATAGCTCTTGATCGATAAAACCGCAAAATTTAAGGCCTAGAGAGCTCTCGGTCATCATATCTCATACCATATCTCGTCAAATGCTACATTTAAGGTCCGTAGTCTTGACCAACATAACCGCTACATTTAAGGTCCGTAGCTCTTGACCAATAAAATTATAACATTTAAGGCCTACAACTCTCAGCCGTCCAGCACCCAATTCCATAAATCATGCGCTTCCAAAAATCCCAAGTTCTTACCAAGCAATAATCCGAAGTTTAAATAGCCGAAATTACTTAGTAGTGCAAATAACTAGACATCTTTTACATGCCAATAACCAGACTTCATTTTAAACATGCTCATGACCAGACTTTTGTTTCGCCCGATTTAGGAATATATGCTGTATATTCCGGTCTGTGATTTTTGGCTGGTTTACCTTTGCTCAGTTTGCTACAATCCAATGCAATTAACTAAGCTCATGCAAATCAACAAATAACCAGACTTCTTAAAATGTGCAAATGTCGGACTTATTTTATGTGCAAAAAACTAGAGTTCCTCCGTAATGCAAATGATCAAAATTCTTTAATGATATATTCATAAGCAATAACAACATGCAAAAAGCAATTACCTTATCATATTTTACATAGATACATAACAGCAAGAAAGCAATATTACTTAATAGACTTTAAATATGAATTTATTAAAGATGTAGGGTACACTTGCCTTGTATCCGTCCTATGAACTCCCTTGGATCTGGCCTAAAGTTCTTCTTTTCCTCGTACTTTGCTCACAAATTGCCCAACTCCCACCCTGACTCTTAAGTTTAATATTTATAGATGTTAGGGTATGTAATAGTCGGTGGGGGTAAGTTAACTACTTTGTACTTCTTTTCTTACTTACTCCAATTTCCCTCTAGAAGGTTAGTGAGTTAGGTGGGAGTAGGTTACCTACTTTAGATGTTTTTCTCTTATTTTGTCTTCTAGAGAATTCCAAAGAATTCAAGCGGATGGGAGGGTTTCACCTATTCTGGCCAGACCACTCCGGCTTCAGCTAATAGGCTGATCTTCTTTTATTAATTTACTCCCGTCATCATCTTCTAAATCTACTCCGGTCGTCGTATCTTTGCTGACCAAGTATCAGGTTCGATTTTCTATTTACTCTGGTATTCTATTCAGTTTACTCCAGTCGATTTCTACTCTGAAAAATGCCTCAATCCACTCCGAAAATCTTCCTTGGAAAACACCTCAATCTACTCCAGAAAAAGCCTCAATCCACTCCAAAAATCTTCTCAATCGTCTCCGAAAACCTTCTCAATTGTCTCCGAAAATCATCTCTGGAAGCCTTCTCAATCGTCTCTGGAAACCTTCTCAATTGTCTTCAAAAAGCTCTCCAGAAGTTCATTCACTGTCTCCGGAAGTTTAGTTATTCAAGCCAGTCAAATAACCACTCATTCAAACTGGCCATCACCCTCTTATGAATACCCGGCCATTTCCTCAAAAGCAGCCGTGCACTCCTCAAAAGCAACCCGACCAAATTGCCTCATAAATGCAGCCCGGAAATCACCTCCTCAAAAGCCGGTCTCTTTGCCATCTTATCCGATCAACTCGTTGACCGAATATTTGGCAACCAGGCATTCAGCCTCAAAGATGCATGCCGGTTATTTGGCTGCTGGAGCATCGGCTCCACCTTACGGCTGCAATGGCGGCTCAACATCCCACTAGCACAGCTCAACATCCTGTGGCGCGACTCAACATTGCTAACGGGGCCCAGCTTTTCATGCCTGTAATGGCTCCTCCATTTTTTCCGGCCAACGGGTGTTGATCGGACAAATCTCCTTACACATTTTAGCCAATCAACTGTGATTGACCAGTCATTCCTCCTTACCATTATACCGATCATTCCTCTCACAAGCATACCAGTTGCTCCTCCTTACAGCAGACCAATATTTTGCCATCTTAGCCGGTCAACTGGTGTTGACCGGGCCACCTAGTATTTTTGGCTAAAGAAGCATTCCGGTTATTTTCTATCTATAAGCATTCCGGGTAATTTGTCCAATTAACCGGTCAACATGTTGACCGGTCCCCTTTACATATCAACTAGTCAGTGCATGTTAATCGGATATCTTTTCCTCCATCTTTCTACTGGTTGCCAACTCTTTGTCCAGCCATTTTTGCATAGGTCCTCGGGCATTATTTCTTCTATCCTCAACTCTTAATATTGCTAGCTAGCCTCTGTAAAATTGTAGTATACCTCCCAATTATCATATTTTGAAAATCTGAAACCTCACTAATCATTTTTACCATATCATGAAAATCGGTATCTCACATACACTAAACTTAATTATATTAACTAATGACTGGGATTTACTATGTTTTAGAATCTAGGTCGTTATAGCGAGCGCATACGTCGCTTCTCGCCCGGATTCTTACTTAGAGTCGTTTAGTCATAATTCAGCACATGATAGCTTCATGCCACTTGCTTTTCAACCAAGCGCAAAGACCAATTGTGGTAATCAACAGTTCCTCTCGTACTAGGTTAAATTACCATTACAACACTGTCATCAGTAGGGTAAAACTATCCTATCTCATGACGGACTAAACCCAGCTTACGTTCCCTTTTAGTGGGTAAACAATCCAACACTTGTTGAATTCTGCTTCACAATGATAGGAAGGGCCGACATCAATGGATCGAAAAGCAACGTTGCTGTGAACACTTGGCTGCCTCAAGCCAGTTATCCCTGTGCTAACTTTTCTGACACCTTTAGCTTCAAATTTTGAAGGTCTAAAGGATCATTAGGCCACACTTTCACAATTCATATTTGTACAGAAAATCAGAATCAAACGAGCTTTTACCCTTCTGTTCCACATGAGATTTCTATTCTCGTTGAGCTTATCTTAGGGTGGCTATGTTATCTTTTAACAAATGTGCCACCCCAGCAAAACTCCCTACATGACAATGTCCTCCACTCGGATCGGCCCACTAGGCACGCCTTCAGTGCAAAGAGAGGGGCCATGCCCAGCCTCCGACTCACAAAGTAAAATAACATTAAAATTAGTGGTATTTCACTTTTGCCCGAGGGTTCCCACTTATCCTATACCTCTCAAGTCGTTTCACAAAGTTAGACTAGAGTCAAGCTTAATAGGGTCTTCTTTCTTTGTTGATTCTGCCGAGCCCATTCCCTTCGCTTTGGTTTCGTTCGATGGTAGACAGGGACAATGGGAATCTCATTATTCCATTCATGTGTGTCACTAATTAGATGATGAGGCATTTGGCTACCTTAAGAGAGTCATAGTTACTCCCACCGTTTACCCACACTTGGTTGAATTTCTTCACTTTGACATTTAGACGACTAGGCAAAAATCACATTACGTTAGCATCCTCAAGGACCATCGCAATACTTTGTTTAATAATCAGATTCCACTTATTCGTGCCAGTTTTGAGTCAGCTGTTTGATGCCCCGGAAAGGCCCTTGAGGGAGCCATTCCAAAACCATCCTCTGGTTGGCACGCAATGACCCAGTCTCGCCACAGAGGCAGCTCAAGCAATCAACCAACAACTAACGGGTTCAGGACTGGGAACCCAGTGCCCAGCCCTCAAAGCCAATCCTTTTCCTGAAGTTGTGGATCCATTTTGTCGACTTTCCTTGCCTACATTGTTCCATCGACTGGAAGCTGTTCACCTTAGAGACCTAATACGGTTATGAGTATGACTGGGCATGGTCAACACTTGGTCCTTTGGATTTTCAAGGGCTGCCAAGGGCACACCAAATGGGAGGTGTTGCGACGCGCTCAAGAGCTATTGGGCGCAACAATGGTGGTGTTGGGTAGTGACCTAGGCGCTACTGAGAAGCGTTGGGCGCGACATGTTAGGTGCTGGGCGCGATATGGGAGGTGCTAGGTGCGACACTGGTTGTGCCAGGGAGCAACATAGGTGCTGCCCGGTGCAACAAGGTCGATGCTGGGGCATAACAAGGGTGTTGTTGGGCTGCGACAAGGGAGCAGCATGGGTGTGACAAGGGCACTTATGGGGTACAACAAGGTCGCTGCTAAGCCGCGACAAGGGAGCTGCATGGGCATGGCACCAGTGCTGTTGGACACAGTAAAGGCACTGACAGGGCGTGACAATTTTGTTATTGAGGTGCGATAAGGGCGTTGTAGGGGCACGCTGGGCACGACAAGGGCACAACATTAGCGGTGCTGGCGAACAACCTGGCATGACTTAGGCAGTGTTGGGCATGACAACGGACCTGCTGGGCATTGCTGGGGCGCACAGGGAGTGATAAGGGCAGTGCCGGGGTGAGCGGGGAGTGACCCAAGCACTGCTAGGCACGACGTTGGCACTGCTGGGATGCATTGGGTGCAACGTGGGAGATGCTCGGTCACACAAGGGAGCTACTAGGCATGACACTGGTGGTGCTGGCAGTGACCCAAGTGCTGCTGGGATGCGCTGGGCGGGACCTAGGAGGTGTTGGGTGCGACACTAGTTGTGCCAGGGAGCAACATTGGTTGTGCCAGGGAGTGACCCAAGCACTACTGGGCATGATACGTGTTATGAGGTACGGGTTCCTAAAACATAGTAAATTTTAGTAATTAAATTAATATAATCAAATTTAGGATAAATGGATTTGAGAAAATGGAGATTTGGATCGCAGTTGAAGGAAAATGAGAGCCGCACTCGATGGAGGCTCGAGCACAGGTCGAGCACAGTTTCCAGAAGAGTCATGCTCGAGGCGCGCTCAACGAGTGCTCGAGCACGATATCAAGAAGGGTCGCACCTGAGGCTCACCGACTGACACTTGAGCGCCAGTCAGATATTTTTGACCCCACGGACTTACTGCTTCATGTTTTAGAAAGGGAAAGTGGATGGAAAATAAGGGCACGAAGAGGAGAAGCAGAGGGGAGAAAGAAGAGGCAAAAATAGGAAGATAAGGAATTCCAAGTGATTTTTGACCCAATCAGAGTAAGGAAAACAGTAAATCAGGCTAAGACAAGTATACCCTAACCTCTATGTTTCCTTGTTGTTGCTTTTCGCTATCCTCTTTCAAGTATTATTACTCTAATACCCTTTACCTCTAAGATTTGTTATGTAATTTGCATGTTTTTTAGTTCTCTCATGATTTTATGAATAAATTGCATGTTTAAGTATGAATATTATGATTTATGGGTTCGATTTCACTGTTTAACTTGTCTTTTATGTCTAAATTTTGTTCCGAATATTTCTCTCAAGCCTAAGCTTGAAAAGAAAGGTATGATTTTATAAATTTTTAGTTATGGGGTGAAAATATTATATTATAAATTATTTAAGCTTACCGGATGATTTTATCTGACATTTTATTAAAAGATATGCTATTTAAAATTACTAAGAACTCTAATGTTATCTAAAGACTTAGTTAGGTGAAGTTAAAATGTTCTTTAAAGAATGAGAACTAAGGGTAAGAAATAAGAATCAGAGTTCCCTAAGTTAAGTTAAAATCAGTAAGAAACTGGACCAAGGATTATTATTCAGTAAGTAATGTTCTCTAGCATGCCTTAAGATATTACAATAGTAGTCGAGGATAACTCCATCCATAGAGTGATATATGGACCACCTTCCTCGAAGCGTTACTAAGTAGTATAAGAATTAAGAACTCATGGCCATCCTGTCTTCTGGATGTAAATAAAGAATAACTCATGACCATCCTGTCTTGGGGATGTAAATAAGAAAGAACGCATGGCCTTTGATTGTGTGGAGTGAACATAATTAATCCTTGATTATTCTCACCCTTAGCTGGTAGGGTCTACTAGTCCTGATCCCTCAAGATAAAAAAATTTATCCTAAATAATGAGTAAGTTTTAAGCTATTCTATGATTTTTAGTATATTTTCTGACTAAGATAAGTAGAAAAAATAACTGAAGGAGAAGATAAAATAAGCAAAGACAGGATTTTTGTCCATAAGTTTATGTTCATGCATCGTTTCATGATTCTGCATTGTTCATATACGTATTTGGCTCCAAATTCCTTTAGTAGATCTCCATATATGTGTGTGTGTGTGTTTTACATGAAAAATTTTCATGTCCTTGTTATTATATTATTTTGCTGAGCAGTTAGCTCACTCCTTACTGTTTTTGTCTACCCTTTCAGATGAAATCAATGAGGTGATACCTAATGAGAAAGGGTAAAGATAGGGAATAGCTAAAGGAAGATTGCTGGACCTTGGAGACTTAAAATTTGAATGTGTTTGATATAATGTGAATGTAAATAACTTATGCAAGTTAAATGTTGTATATTATTATGGCATAGTATCCTCCACAGGTTGTTTATGGATTATAGTTATGCTTCCGTAGGTCTAATTTTGGATTTATACAGGCTCCTGGATGGCATCTCTTATTAGATCCAATATGGTAGTTTGCGGTTACTGTGTAGGAGCTATGGATGTAGTGGCATTTTAATTTTGATATTGTTTATGTGTAGTGATTGAATTTTGAAATCTACCTATTTATATATTTTGTACAGAGTTTGCTATTTAGGTTACGTGTATGGTTATTGTCCAAATTTAGGAAAAATTCTGCCTAATTTTCTACAAAAAATAATGTATTTATAAATAATAGGATATTGGTCTTATTTGGTTAAGAATGATTATTGACGAAAGTTATTAAAGGTTTACGACCCGTTCTATCATAGGTGGTATCAAAGCAAAGAGAAGCCTTAGGGTTGATCGATCTTAAAGTAGAAGCTTAGGTTTAGTCTGGGTAGAAGTAAGATAAGAGTAGTTGGGATTAGATGCAATGTTTACGTGTTAACCCCTAGGTTTAATCTTGAAATGCATTGAATAATTGTTAACCCATCCCTCTAATTTGAATATGCCGAATTAATTGATGTTGTGTTATTTTTAGTTATGGATAATACCATGGCAAGTAGAAGAAGAAATACCCGAGCTAGTACTTGTACCTCGCAGGATCGAGAGTTTGAGTATTTGAACTTGCTAGGAAGGATGACTCACATAATAGAATCAATGGAGCAATTTCATATGGCTCCGGTTCCTACTCCAAACCTGGCCCCAGTGAATCCCAGCCCAATGGCGTATGAGAGATTTATTGCATTGGTTTTGTGGTGCCCTGGAGCCAAGGTTTCTTTTGTGTTGCTGCCTCAATGT
>JAODPA010086532.1:0-20864 GCA_025585075.1 Nepenthes mirabilis
ATTAAGAAGATTTAAAATATAAAGTGTGGGAGTTTATAATGTATAATAATATAATTTTCAAACAATTTTCAAAATCATCAAAAAAATACTTTTAAATACGTTATGTCTCATTGCCACTCATACACCGTACAAAGCAGGGGTAACATATAATCTCTCTTCCAAAATTTTCCTTTTTGAGGAGGATGGTAAAATGGAGATATCATCATCATCATTATCAATGGGGATGATTTAGATATCGATGGGATGGATGGGGAATCGACGTGACGGCGCGTGCCTGCAATTTTACAGCTAAGTTCTAATTGTAACGGCGGCGACGCCTGCTTCACCGCCACCATTGTCATTGGGCATTTCCTTCTGCAGCTAGCTATTCCTTCTGCAACAAGCTATTCCTCAGCCGCACTTTCCCTCTCAGGATTCCTTTTTTGTATGACGGCCCAATAGAATTTGTCCCGCCAATAACCCAAATAAATAAATGTTTAATCTAGGTAATTAACTGGTTTTAATTAAATTAAACTTCACATATATATTTTTATCATTTTAAATAGTAAAGACTCATAATTATTAAAATCATCTATATTATAAGTGTATTTGATGAATAGTACAGAGATTTTAAGCTAAACAAATAACTTTTAAGTTAATAAATTCAATAGCATAAACTGCAAAAAATTCAAAACTGCACCAAGTTGCCACCAGCAATGGAAATGATTTGTTTCAGTCTGATAATTTAATTTAGTATAAATCTAAATTATAAAATATAATCTAGTCATATATTATCCTCAATACTGTACAACTATGTCAGTAGACAGCCCCAGCTGATTTCAATCAACTAAAAGTATATTAAAGAAAACACATACACAAAAATGAGGTTCTTAATCCGGGTCCCAAAAGAAAAAGGAAATCAGAGAAGGTGGCAGAAGCTCCAAACCAGCTCCTTCCTCATTGCCATCTTCAGGGTCAAAAAAATTCAACATATCAAAATTAAATGTACTATGATTTTTTTTTGGGTAATTTTATTGTTGGTTAATATTATTATAAACATACCAAAAATTCTTCTCAATCCACATTAGTACCGTTAATAAATTTTATAAAGTTAGGTGGAGATGCTTTTATAGCTTTTCCTTTACGTGATTGAAGAAAAGCTTAAAGCTAAGAGGAATTCAATGAATAAAATAGCAGTAAGCCATCCTTCTTTTACGTACCCTTCGACTAGAGCGAGCAATGAGAGAGATTCCTTAAGGGCGTGGAGAGGCATTTCGGTTTCTTGCTTTGATTTTCGAGCCACGCCCTCTGAACTTTTTCTTGTTCTGCTGCGTCTTCCCGTTCACTTCACCGCCTTCAGTTCCCAAGGTGGGTCTCTGCTTTGCAATGTTTTTTCTTTTCTTTTTTTTTTTTTTTTGTATGTTTGTTTTGCATTGTGATTGCCTTTTAACACGCCATTTACGCTGCAGAGCAAGCCTTAACCTCCTCTTTACCACGTTTAAAGCTTCTTGGGCTATGGCCACGATGCTAATAACAACTGCTATTGTTGCTTTTGAGGATCTTTGATGACTGTACTGCTTCCAAATGCCATGCGATTTGCTCTTTCCAGTTTTCAGAAAACGGCTTCTTATTTGTTTGTAACTTTTGTTCTCATTCTCTAACAAATTAGATTCCAAATAGTAAACGATAGTACTTGTTTTTGTTTTGGGCTTTCAGGTTGTATTAACTTATTATAGTTTTTGAGAGTGGTGTTTCTGGGTTTGTGCATTTTTGAGGTTCTTAACATCTGGTTTTAGTTAGTTTTTCCTATTGGATATGTGGTTTGTGGTGTGAGATTGGGAGGGTTTTGTGTTCGCGTCAATATTTTTTGGCTTGCTGTGCTGTTTAGGAGGTTGCTTCTTTGGCAAGAGAAGAAGAAAAGTAAGAGGAAAACGATGGCCGGAGGTGGAGGACCGGCGCCGCCACCAAAACAGGACGAACTGCAACCACATCCTGTTAAAGATCAGCTGCCCAACGTTTCTTATTGCATTACCAGCCCACCACCTTGGCGTTAGTATCTTACCCTTCCCCTTGAACTAGTTCATTTATTTGTTTGTCCAATGGCATTAAGATCATTCATAAGATCCTCTCTGTTTTCGCATTGCCATTGTGGATTCTGTTCATTTTTCATAAAACCCATTCGTTTTACTAGGTCGTGCTGAATCTTTTTCGAGTATATTTTGGCAGTATCATATGTTTTTTTCCTTATTTGCGTCATTTTTCTGTAAAATATCTCTATGCTGATTTTGGCATATTACTAAATATTTCCTAATGTAGCTGAGGCCATTCTACTTGGATTCCAACACTACCTAGTGATGCTGGGCACAACGGTTCTCATCCCAACTTACTTAGTTCCCCAAATGGGAGGGGGAAATGTAAGATTTCAGTGCCCTTCAATTGAAATTAGAAATAGATGATGTCGATTAGTGATACAGTCGATTTGATGGTAAATACAAATTAAGATTATATCCTCTTATATTCATGTTTATCTTCAGGAGGAGAAGGCCAAGATGATTCAGACCCTACTATTTGTTGCTGGCTTAAACACCTTGACCCAGACATTCTTCGGTACACGATTGCCGGCAGTGATAGGAGGGTCTTACACATATCTTCCCACAACAATATCAATTGTTTTGGCCGGTCGATACAGTGACATTCTGGATCCTCAGGAGGTTTTTTTTTTTTTTTTTTTTTCCGTTCCTGAATTTCCATATAGCTGGGTACTATTTGATTTCTAAGATTCATGTCAATTTAAACTGACTTGAATAATTCAATATTATGCAGAAATTTGGAAGAATAATGCGAGGAATCCAAGGATCCCTTATTGTTGCATCCACATTTCAAATTGTTATTGGATTCAGTGGTCTTTGGCGCAATGTTACCAGGTTGTTTACCGTCCTTCCATCTTATTTTCTATATGGTGCATCAACGGTGTGCCTAATTCATACTAATGGTGATTAAAATGAATTTTTGACCCACTGGAACTTGGATGCTTTCTTATGTTTTGAAACAAATTATGCCCATTCAGATTGAGATCTCAATCAATCAAATTATCTAGCTCAATTGAACTTCACCAGAGTTGCTAAATACTTCTCTATTCATCAGACTGTCTTGATTCAGGGTTTGTATGGTGATTTGCATTGGAGAAAGTTCTGAGAATTTATCTCTATTTATTTTGTTCCATATTGTCAGGTTCTTAAGCCCCCTGGCAGCTGTTCCTTTGGTATCCCTGGCTGGATTTGGTCTATATGAGCTAGGATTTCCCGGGGTAAGTATTCCAAGTGTTATCACTTTTGATAGACAAAACAACAATGCAGAAATTTCTCTGTTGCTTCAAAAGATGGAAAATATCATTCAAGAGTAATATGACTATGTCTCAGTTGATTCTGTATTGAGATGGGCAGGTTGCAAAGTGTGTGGAGATAGGGCTTCCTCAGCTAATCCTTCTAGTCATATTCTCACAGGTAACTTTGCCTTATATCTGCTTATACAATTCTTATTTACCACCCCAAATACAAGATTTTTCTGAACTATGATTTTCATTCAATTTTCCATATCCAAAACGTGGGCCAGAAAGCAAATGTTAATAATGAAATGTGTATTTTTTGCAGTACATACCTCATTTGGTGCGTGGCGAGAGGCATGTGTTTGACCGCTTCGCTGTTATTTTCTCGGTGACAATCGTTTGGATTTATGCTCACCTACTGACAGTAGGTGGTGCTTATAAGAACAGACCATTAGCTACTCAGATAAGTTGCAGAACTGATCGTGCTGGACTGATAAGTTCAGCTCCCTGGTGAGGGTTCTTTCTAAAGAAAAAAACGAGTATTGGGAATAAAACTTCTTTATTAATGGAGAATGGATTTTGTTGTGAAGATGTAATCATCTTAGTTTCACTTGGGTTATCAAAACTAATTCAGTGATTTTGAGTCATTCATGTATTGCATATTTGTGTGCAGGATAAGAGTACCATATCCATTTCAATGGGGAGCTCCTACGTTTGATGCTGGAGAAGCTTTTGCTATGATGGCTGCTTCCTTTGTAGCTCTTGTGGAGGTCAGTACACCATTGATCCTAAAATTCAACAACTGGGAATGTCTTCTTGTAATTTAGGGGGTTGTTTCTTCTAATTACCACCTTCCACTAGCACTTTTGGTGCTTTCTGCTTCTGTTTCCGGAGGAATACTTGTACCGCTTTCTATGTATGCATTATCTATACTATTTTGTGTGCATCAGTCATTTTGGTTAGAATTCAATACTGCTGTTGGCTATTTACTATTGCTATTGACATTAAATGTAATTACAGTGTTTGGTTAGAGTTCTACTAGATGTTATTGTTGAATGCTAAATGACCAATATGAAAATCTCTTATTTTGTTTGATATATTCATTTATTTTTTTTTTTTTTGAAAGGGTTATAAAATAAAAGTTGAAAAAAGATCAAATAAATACATATTTTATGTACTTAAAGAAATGCGAAAAGATAATATTTTAATATGTATAGATTGATAGATAGATAGATGGATAGATGACACAACAACTAACATCAAATACCTTATTATGTGTGTGAGAGAGAAAATACCAACAATGAAATATTTAAAAAATAGTTTGATGAGAGAGAAGATGAATGAGTATCTTAAGAGAGAAAATGCATGTTGAATGAGAAAAAGATTAATAGTGGTATTTTCTGATCATTATACGAAGTACCATCACAGCAAAAGCCCATGACAAGTTACATTTGTGGGATTTTTGAAGAAGCATTGTTGCTGTTACCATTCCAACAGCATCACTGTCTTATTATACCCAAACAAGCTTTTTAGCTATTGGAAGAGCCAACAGCCAAAGGCACTCCCCAACAGTCCAACCAAACAGGCCCTAAGTGAATGTAAGATGTCGTTATATTTAATTTGCTTTATTTGTTCTCTTCTCTAGGTGTTTATTGCACTTTGTCGCTGTAGAAAAGGATTGACTTTTAGAAGGTATTTGAGTAGTTTCAGCTATGAGTAAGAGTAACAAAGAGTAGCTGACGTTGCTTTTGCAAATATGGCAGTCCACCGGCTCTTTCATTGCTGTGTCAAGGTATGCAAGCGCTACTCCTTTGCCGCCCTCAGTTCTCAGTCGTGGTGTTGGCTGGCAGGTAACTGGTTGCAATTCATGCCTCTTCCTCGTTCTCCAATCCACATAACCCTAAAATATTGAAAAACCGGATTGAGATGTATGGTAACCATTCATTCCAAAAGATTGATATATTAGGAGAAGGGACTAATAAGAAGTTATATGCTCTTAATCATGAAATGATTTGTCGGTCAATATGTATTGCTATCAAGCTATCCAATACCACTATTTTCTATTATCGCAATAAATCGTGACATATTATTGTATCAGTCGTTTATTGCAATATTTCTATATTCGATAATATTTTTCGTTAGTTTATAATTTACAAATTACATCAAATATATCCAATAATGACACATTTACTGGATATGCCTAATACTAAAACAGCCACAATTGTTACTGATATTGATCCTGATACCGAGATTTTTATCCATGCGCTTAATAATTTTCCTCGTGCAAATTACCCTTAACATGAACTGTAAAGAGATATTTAACTCACCCTTGTATTTAGTCTACAGATCATTTGGCTAAAGAGGCTTTGATGCCATGAAAATGAAAAACTCATCTTAAAGGTGTGGCCCATTAAACGAAATATCAACTAATATGTAAAATATTCTCTAATCTATGTTAGTATTGGCCCCTTGATTACGATATTTTGGATACGGCATCAAAATCACATATGTCGTCATATTGGCTAATACACTTGATACTCTTTAATACATTACTGATACCTATCCCTTAAATTCCAATTTACAAGATAAAAATTGTATGATATCGATACATATTATTCAATATTATATATATTGATATGGCCGTGATTAATACTGATACTGATATTTTTATTCATGGTGTGGCATCAAGAGGCCTGAGAGTAGGTTTAAACTCTGATATGAATAAATTGCAGTAACTCTATTGAGCCAAGTAAAGCAGACATTGCGTTGTCTACAGTATGCTATTAATTCAACTTTAATTCAGCGGGGGCTTATATATGGTCTGCAGGTTACATCAATCACCGTGTCCACCACATTCAGACTGTAATGTCTGAGATATTGTGTATTTAGGTATTAACTTGTTCATTTATTTCTATTTCCTCACTTCCTTTTAGGGAGTGGGCATCCTCTTCTCTGGAATATTTGGAACTGGCAACGGATCATCAGTATCTGTGTAAGTATCACAACTACTGATCTCTGTGCTGCAAGTAAAATTGGTTTTTCATTCATATATCCACATTTGCATACTTTTGAATTGGCATATGGGTATTTTGCTCAATTTCCTCCAGCGAGAATGCCGGTTTGCTGGCACTGACACGCGTTGGCAGCCGACGAGTGGTTCAGATATCTGCTGGATTCATGATCTTCTTTTCCATACTAGGTGAGCCACCTGCCCAGCTCATAGCAAAGCCAGGAACTACTCCACAATCTACATAATCTCCCCCCTCGATTTTATCAGATTTAATTCTCAAAAAGAAAAATATTGATGCAATGGAGTCTATAAACTCATCATTTACATCTATTTGTTCGACAATATGCTTAGATTTTTCGCTTCATCTGTCTTTGATTATATTTGTTTACGAATGTCTCATCATTCAGGTAAATTTGGAGCTGTCTTTGCATCAATTCCTGCACCAATTGTAGCAGCTTTGTACTGCCTTTTCTTTGCCTATGTCGGTAAGTTCTCTCAACTGGCAAGCAAGATCTGTCCATGGGCACCTCATGGACAGATCTTTTAAGCCAACTTACTTGTAAACATTCTTACTCTGTCTGCCTTCCCTGGTGAAAAAGAAAAAACGTATGGCCTATTGCACAAAGCTTTTCTCATTATAGGCCATAGGGAGCGTTGGATGTGAGGGAGCTATGGCAAACCATTAGAATTGTTGATGTATGATTTGGTGGTCATTGGTTCCAGCTGTGGAAATAATATCTTTCCATGAAATGAATTAATAGTTGATGTGCAATTTATGGGTCAATATATATCGTTGTTGGCCTTTGATGTTGATATTTTTCAATGTTGTGGTAGAATTGCAATAGCATTTGATATTCAAGATATTGACCAAAACATCTGATATTTAGCCAATATGCGCCACTAATGTTTCCCTATCAAGTTCCTATGTATAAAAAGAATTTGCAGTCTATATGGTCAATACTAATATGTATTCTTACATGTCGGAGAATAATATGTCCGCGATATTTTCATCAATGTTTTTTCATCAATATTTTCATCAATGTTTTTTATATAATGTGAGGTATGACTGTATACAATAATTCGAAGAGGTCTGATCCTTTATGGATCCTTGCGTGTAGCGAGAGCATCATCCAATGCGATACTCTTTTTAGGGAGAATTAGAGGTACATAGTCTTACCTTTGTAATGCAGATAAGATACCTCCATTATTTGAACCCGTAATTTTTAAATCATACTCAACAGTTTTATCTCTGCGTAAGACTTTTCTTCCTCCGAAAAACAGAAAAAGGGGCAAATTAACATGCTCCATTATCATGATGTATGAAGTTGACCAGTTTCATCTCCATTTTCTTTACAAATTGACAGGTTCAGCGGGTCTCAGCTTTCTTCAATTTTGCAACTTGAACAGCTTTAGGTCAAAATTCATTGTAGGGTTTTCAGTTTTCATGGGCTTATCCATACCACAATACTTCAACGAGTACAGAGTAGTCAACGGTTATGGTCCTGTCCATACTCCCGCCAGATGGGTAACTATCTCTGCATTAAATCTGTATTTCCATGATCTTCTGCCTCCTGATATAAAGAAATGGTTATATGGATAATCTTTATACACCATTTTTTCAACCGTGGACCCTATTTTTGTACAAATGTTGATCCCATTTTCAACAATCTGGAAGATTTTTGTTCACATGATGTTCACTTCACCACATTGTAAAAGTTGTGAGACGATTGCCCATATACCATTTTATTGTACCTACTTTCTTTATTTTTGAGTTCTTGTGCCTTGGGGTATTGGAAAATGGTAAATAGACGATCTCTATATTCTATTTTTATTATTGTAGACCCCATTTTCAACAATCTAGAAGATTTTTGTTTGTATGGCGTTGAGTGGACCCACACCACATCACTCCAACTTGTAAAAATAGTGCACAAAGATTGCCCATATTCCATTTTATTGTGCCCCATTTTCTGTATTTCCAAGTTCTTTTGTCTGATGGCATAGAAAAATAGTATATGGCTAATCTTTATACGTCATTTTTACAATTGTAGGGCCTAGTATTTTCAGATGTGGGTCCCATTTTCAACACACGGACCCTATTTTCAGATGTGGGTACTGTGGGCCTAGTATTTACAATAGTATATTGGCTAATCTTTATACGTACATGGACCCACACAGCCCCTATTGTAGAATAATTGTAAAGATTGTTCATGTACTATTTAATCATACCCTACTTATATCTTTTCTGATTCCTTTGGTATAGGAAAATGGTATATATATATTTTTTATATGTCATTTTTTAACCGTGGAGCCCATCTTTTTACAATTGTCGGCCCCATTTAGACAATACGAAAGATTTTTGGTTACATGAAGCCTTTGATATGACCATGATTTGATATTGAGTTTCTTGGAATCAATACCCTGAAACTCTATTATCGACTTTGCTAATATTTCATAGGTGACAATTGCATCGCCACTATATTTGTTCATTCAATTCGATCAAATTTCTGCAGTTCAATGATATGATCAATGTGCCATTCTCCTCGGAGCCATTCGTTGCTGGATTGCTGGCTTACGTGTTGGATGTAACCTTGCACCAGAAAGACAATGCGACGCGGAGGGATCGAGGCATGCATTGGTGGGATCGGTTTCGATCGTTCAAAACCGACACTAGAAGCGAGGAATTCTATTCCCTCCCATTCCATCTCAACAAGTTCTTCCCGTCGGTGTGATTTTAGCATTTTGTTACGCGTTTTGTGGGTTTTACTTTTGAGTCATCGAATGCTCTCTCTTTCCTCTCGCTCTTTCCTTATGATGGTTAATTATCTTGTAAGCTGAGCAGAGCTGATCACTCAGCGATTGAGACTGTTTTGCTTTCTTTTCGTTCTCCCTTACATTAGCTATTCTTAGAATAATCCATGAGGGTGTTACAGCTAACGTCTGATTTATACTGATCTGTGTTTAATATAGGTTTTAGTCTTATTCCATTTCACCTTTAATTGTTATTGGCCCTGGAAAATCATCCCATTGCATATGGATGTGATCTAAATTAGACCTCAAGATTCGTTTAAAGTTTTATAAATTGTGATTAAGGTATATTAAATGTATGATGGATTGATGCATTAAAAAAGTTAGGCTTGGCTATATTTTTGGTAGGTTAGGTCACTGTAAAAACACCAACCTGGCCCAAATTTCTATATTGTATGTATAAATATGAAACCTATTATTTAGTGTCAAATTTTGCAAAAACTATCTCACTAGAACAGCATTTTGCGTAATTAGCAGTTTTTCAAGTAAATATTTATCCCATATTGAATTTATTTAGTCTCATTTTATATTTTTTAATAAAATGTCAATTTTTTAATAAAATATATCGGTTCTATTATTTAGTGTCAAATTTTGCAAAAACTATCTCACTAGAACAGCATTTTGCGTAATTAGTAGTTTTTCAAGTAAATATTTATACCATATTGAATTTATTTAGTCTCATTTTATATTTTTTAATAAAATGTCAATTTTTTAATAAAATATATCGGTTCAGACTAAGTTGGCAATGAGCATGGACAAATATGGTTGTGATCTTCACAACTAGCCGGATTCAATTGTCATGTTTTCTTTTACAAGCCTGATGCAGTCTATGGTTCTCTCACATTTAGTTGTATAGCTCAGTAAAAATCACACATTATTCGAATATGAACAGGTTTCATTAGTTTATATAACATAAAAATTTTAAATAAAAGTATATGGATGATGCGGGGACACTTGGAAATGTCCCTACCCCACAATCTAATAGGGCAGAAAGTCCAAATCAAACTCTGAGATAGCACAGACAAAACCTGAGTTTGGAGCATGGCAAACTGCTTCCCCAATCAGAACACTACCACAGAAATGCAGTAACAAAATGCATTCTTTTTGCTCTAATTAAGAGGGAAAATTGCACTCGAGCCAAGCATAAATAACCGAGTAACTGTACACAACTGCAAGATTGCTTGATAATGCCGGACCAATAGGGGAAAAAAGGCACAAGCATGACGTTTAAGTCGTCTTCTCTTTCCTTTTCATGTTGTTTGATGTTGTCTTACCTCTGTCTCTACTCTTTCTACTTCGTTTGCTTCCGCCACTATCCTTGTGCTCTTCGGCTCTTTCATGCGGATCCAATTCCTCATATTTGATCGGTTTTATGATCATACCAGGCTTCTTCACCACCTGAATATGGAAAACAATCCAGATTTAGCACCTTAGAGGATATGAGAAGAAAATGCTTCATCTATTGCAAGTATGTGGTTAAGTTGGTGACTTACTTCCGGCCGATTAAGAGCTCTGACGGCTGCTGTGGGGTTGAATTCAGGCCCAATGGGCATTCGGATGCTCTGCTCGAATACTTCCTTGGAAGTGAAAGGATATGGCAATGTCTGCGAATACAGTTTCTCCGCCTGCCAATCCAAAAAAAAGTGTTGTAAATTGCTATGACAAACACTAAATTATAGTTGTAGTTGAAGGAAGGAAAATAAAAGATAGATTTATGAAAACTTATGTGAGGTAAAAATAATTTAAAATTGTTTTTACTATTAGAAGATATCATATTAAATTGAGTAGAATTATAAAAACGGATTCATGAAACAACTCCATCCAATAGGATTTAAGGCTTCTTGTTGTTGAAATGCCAAACAATAGAGATGTGGCCCTTAGACAAGCATTGATTGATGCATGAGTTCTCTTACAAGTAAAAACAAATCTCAAGCTAGTATCATTGGAGTACAAAACCATTCTTGCACATTCATCCTATCAACTTATGTTTTGGGATGAGTTAATTACTTGAAACCACATCAAAGCTATTTTGACAAAGTAGTCCAGAGTTTCTTAAGTCATATTTCAAAACAAGCTAAGAGCTGGGTCAATGCTTAATCTAGAGTTCTAAGCCTGAAAGGACATCTGCAAGAGGGGAAATACAAAACGTATACAACATTTTGGTCACTACCTAACAGCTTAATATTTTAGAATAAGTTGGTTTCTAGAAACGTACAAGATCAAGATCATGTATTTTAGAAAACAAAGCAGGCAAAAGTCGTATCAGTTAAGACATGAGGAAGAAACAAAAGGTTGAAGACCTTCCTTTTCAGCTGAACTTGTAGTGTTTTTACTAGACTTTATTTTGTTTCTAGGCGAACACCTATTGAAAAAAAATTCTCACAAGAAGCTCGTAGCTTCTACAAAGCAACTAGAGAGTTTTCACCTTTCTTTATTATTGTTCAGGGCTCTAATGTCTTATTAGTGGGTAGACATACAAACTAGGCCGTGTGGTAAAACAGTATTAGGCCATACATGGTATGGTCTAACAACTCAGATCGTACCGGACTGCAGGTTAGGTGGCCCGTATACTATGCCGACCTGATCAATTTATTATTTTTTTTATGAACAATGGTCACATGACTATATTGTAATTTTATAGTATGCAGGGGGAGGAGGAAGAGACTGTTGCCCCCCTTTATTAAAAAACAATTAAGTTAAAAAAATTATAAATATAACCCCTCCAACCACACCACTCACACACTCCACTCTCTTTCTACTTTCTCTACTATCTTATAATATAACAAATGATATTAGAGTGATACTCATATTTAATTAAGAATTATAAAAAAAAATTATTGGTTTTAAAATTTTTTAATACTCACACATAGCTTCAACAATTTTCAAAACAAGTAATACTATTATAAATAAATTTGAAATATTTAATAAGATTTTTTCTATTGTTTAAATATGTGTTGCTGAATAAGCAACATCACACACAATCAACCACCGAATTCAACAGTTTAGATGATTTTGTTCAGCAAAGCATAATCAGATGCATTAGCAAAGCAATTCAGCAACAAAAGTTTACTAAAGTATAGCAAAGCTATATTCATTCATGCTGTTAGTCATTATCACAGAAACACAAATCCATGGGTGATGCAAAGCAAAGTGCAGCAGCAATCAAGCACGTGCAGAGCATTGCAATGTTAATTCAGCAAGGCAGAGTCCTGCCAATTTCCATTGCACAGCAATGAAGCAGTAAGAGCACAATCTGATTTCCATATCACGTGGTTTCTTCACAGCATCAGATTGTCTAAAGTTACAGCAAATGCATCACAAGAATTTATACAAGGCAGCCAAATATTTCAGCAAGTTCATAGCAATAACATATAGCACGCATCTGATGTTAAATCAGAGCACAAATACAACAGCAATTGCTATCATATGTTCTATATCACAGCAAAGATCTGAAGCTGCTATCATATGCTTTAGCAGAACAGCAGCATACAGCCACGCATCAGTTCAGCAACAATGCACAATCGATTTTCTCATAAGCAGTTGCTGTCATATGTTTACTATCATAGCAAGTTCATAACAACTTCTACATCAATCTATTGCTACATTCTGTTAATTACAGCAAAGCAATCCAAACCATATATACAACTTCTGATTGGGTAATTAAGAGAAGACATGGATCAATTACATCTTGATTGGTTATTTTATAAAGCCATGGTTATATTATGTACTCGTGCATCACATTGTTCATTTACAAGAGCAGATTCTACTCCATCAGTTTACAAAACTAATTTTATCACCATGAGCATCAGGACTTGTTCTCATCATGATAGGGACTTCAACTACCAAAAATTCAGTTAGGTCACCTCCTCTTCCACATGCTTCTGCACACATATTTCAGCTTTGATGTCTCCAAAATTCTAACAGGGTATCAAAACTAATTTCTGATATCTATTACTTTTGAGGATATTTCAAATAATAATTCTTCATTTTTCAATTTAAATAGCAATTTTCTTTAATTCTGAATAGTAAATTATTTCATACAAGATATCTATATCAAATTATTGACCTCTCGGTCGATGATATTTTATAGTTTATTTCTCTTTATGTTGAGAAAATAAAGAATGATGTTCTATTTATTAGAACATATTTTTTGAAGCAACAGCTCAAGACATTTTACCGACAAAATAAGTTAAATTAAAAATAAATAAATATTAATAGCCCAAAACGATTGAACTCAATGTACCATATGCTTGAGACCACATATCCTTTTGTTTTATTTTATTCATCTTTCACAACCAAAATATCCCAACGGCCAAGCCGATTATAGATACTGATTGAAAAATGGTTAAAATGATTAAACATTTTCAAAAACATTCCATTTTTCTACTACCAAACTTGCAGGTACCCATTATATAAATTAAAATCTACTGTTAAGTCAATGGTTATCATTTACTGACATCATTACACTTTTTTGGGACAATTATGATTCCTGCCAAACAATACGGACGATTGCGGTAAGTATATTATATAAAATTTAAATAATTTTAAGTAAATATTAAAATTATTAAAAATAACATATTCACTAATACTATATTTTTCATAAACAATTTTCAAAATATTATAGAAATTCTCCAATGCTAGCATGCTTCGTCATAAGTATAAACCCCCATGGGATATATATCTATTTTGAAGAATTCGATACCAACATGAGAATGGCCTATGACATAGAAGAAATAAATGCCCATGTCTATCACAATATATATATAATGTTTAGCTTATTTGCACCACATTCAATATCAAAACCGACCACTTCACCAGAAGAAGGAAGCAACAGTAGTAGACGTGGCCGACAAGATTTGTTTTCTTTGGTATAAATTCGACGTAAAAAATAGCCAGTTAGTAAAAATACAATACCGGCTGACGTTTTTCACTACTTATAATCGAACCATATTTCCAACATTGTATGTAGTATATCAGAGTTCTAGATTTTGGATTGGTAGAAGACTAACGGACACACATCAATACCATAGGATCTTTTAGCCTCACTAGTAAGTACGGTATTATTAGAGTAAGCTTCCAGTACTAAGAATTTTCAGTACTAAGAATTCAGTTATTGATGTAAAAAGAAGCAGGTTGATACAATAGACTGTAGAAATGTATATCATTTTTAAAGAATAGTTAGACACAAAAGATCATATAAGAAATCCCATCATTTTGAGTTCCAGTAAAAAGATAATTATAGAAGTGACAGTAATAAAAATATAAGTAAAACTTAAAAATAAATTAGTTATTATTAGATGTACTTTGTTTTACTTTTTTAATTATAATGTTAAAAATATTCAACAAAATAAATAAAATTAATATATTATTATAACATTTTGTGTAATTTTATTTTTTATATATTTTTTATTTTTTATATTAGGTCATGTCTAGTATGGCATGATCCGAAGGCACGCCCGGCCCAGCATAGATAGGCCACCTGCTGTGCTGTATGAGGATATATTTGTCTCATGTTATATTGGCACAATATGTTTACATACAAGCAGCCCAAATAAATAGACATTGGCCCAAATAAATGGGCTTTTCCTGCAGAATTTGTTGTGTTTAGCACCACCTATTTTTCAAGCAGATGGTACCTCTCACAAAAAAAGCTTCAGCAAGAAGCTGTCATATCTTCTCTATTTATTTATTTCTTCCCCCTCCCCACCCCCCCCAAACCCCGTTTCCGTGGTTTTTTTTTTTGTACTTGTAAAATTGCACATGAAAAGCCCTTTAGAGAGATGGAGACGAACCACGGTCAAGATACTATACTAGGAAGGTTGCACAGTTCTCTTGGTTAGATATATTTCATACAAATGAAGAAAAAAGCCTCATTCCAAAAATAAGTTTGGACTCTACATGCTCCTGAATTTTTTAAACCTAATTAGTACTTAAACACTTTCCAGGCAAACATAAACGCCTATAACTATTTAAATTTGTGGACCATATAAGCTCAAAGATTAATAAGATAGGAAGTAGATGAGGCCTAATAGAGAAAATAAAGCACTTTGCCAACAAAAATTAATTGCCATCTCCAACCAGCTATAAAGAACCACAAGATCATTTTGCTATTACCACCCTCAGCACCATCACTTAGCTCTCTCACAATTTTTGTCTAGATCAACTTAAACAAGCAGGCATCATATGATTACAAGTGTAAGATGACTAACCTTTTTATCCACCTTCTCAGATATAATGACATGATTGAGATGTGCATCTTTTCTTTTCTTCAGAGCCTCATCCCTCTTCCTCTTGGAGTTGCCGTACTCTTCCTGAATCCAAGAGGGCAATCCTCTCTTTTTCTGTACATCTGTCCACTGGCCCCACCCGGGAAGCAGAACTGGCTTTTCTGGCTCTGGGTTTTCTTCATTCAAAATTTCTTGTTTAGCCTTCTCGAAATCCTCCTCAACATCATCCCCAGCAAATGCAAGTCGGATTAGTTCTTCCTGAGAAGGAAGTTCGTAGGTTTCCTGCGTTCCTAAAGACAAAATCCCATCTATCATCTGTCCTTCGCCGTCAGTATCAATCTCCTCGGCGACTTCCTATATTGTGTTTGTGAACAGGAAACCACAAAAGGTTTGAGACTTGAGAGCCAATGAAATCTCATTGATACTGGTCCTGTGGTCTATAAATTTGTCATACCTCTCCAAGCTGTGTCCCCCTGGTAGGTTCTGTAATCACCACATTATCGTCATTATTGGTGTTCTCATCAGCATCCCCTTTATTTGCACTGTTCATCTGCACTTATCATAGCATAAACATCTGTGTGAAATAGCAACTCTTAATTTCCTAGAAAGCAAATAGAGTAGAGAGAGAACCTTTTTCCAGGAGCCAGATGCAAAAATAGCAACATCATATGCAATCTTTGGTCCTGGGTTTTCAGCAGCAGCATCAATACTCTGCATGACAGAGAAGTAATGTTTCGAAGCTCATAAAGAATGAGTTTCATGTTCTAACAAAAGATGGGATTTTTCACATAATTGACATTTAAACACGTTACCAGGACTTTATTTTCAAAAAAATTAATTCAATTGAACACTTATATCTTAAGCAACAGTTTCTCATTTTCCTGAAGTGGCTTTAAAACTGTGTATAAAGACATGCCAAAATGTCACCTTCCCTCCAAAACTAAGCTTCATCTGACTTGCACATTTTTTTTCCGGCTTCTACTGTATCGGTTTCATGAGATCAAATGGGACAGTCGATTTTTTTTTAACCAAAAGGATCACATTTACCAAATCTTTATATGATCAAACAGTTTTACCACAAGCCATACACATGAGACGCATTTTTGTCAACTAGTTTGTCTCTTTTACTAAAACCTGACTAAAACAGAAGTTGACACAGCATTGTCAATGGGGATCAAATTATACACAGCTAATTGTTAAGGTTTTAATTTCTTTTTTTGTAAAACAGTGGTGGTAATATGAAAAATGGTTTCTTAAAAGTGTTTATTTGAAAATAATTCCTTAAAAATACTTTGGAAAAACTCATTACCTCAAACATGGAATCATGAGCAGCCTCTGAGTCTTCACGGAAGACGTTCAGATCAACGACAACATCATTTGACAAGTCATTACTTTTTGCTTGTCCAATCAAAACATTTTGACTTGTTCCGATATCAGCTTCACTATCACTATCAAAGTTGTCAATATCTAAAGTAAGCTTAGAATTGGATTCTTGAACTGGTTTATTATTTCCACCAAAAACCCGTCTTCCACTTGCAATATCTTCTTGAAGACAATTTTCCCCTTTCTTGTCTCCCTGGTCTTTCAACAATGATTCATACTCCTGAAGAGCGAGTTCAGCTTCTCGAAAGGCAGCATCCTTCCTCTTTTCTGACCCACGGACCTATTTCAACACAAAGCAGAGAAAATCACCTCAATGAAATGAATACCAAAATACCAGGAAGCCAAAAAAAATCCAAAACATGGATGGAAGAACCAGAACAAATCATAGTCGGTAGACCATCATGTTCAACTTGATATACTAATTAATGTATTCATTTATTTTTGGTTAATAAACAAAACTAAAACAATAAAAAAAACTAAATTTAATGTTTCATGCTCTTACTTATTTCTGATGACTTTAATTGAGTAAATAACACATAAATACCATGAGATTTGGGTAAATTACATACTGGTTGGTACCTTCACGTTTGAGAAATTGCATATAAATACCCCGAGGTTTGAAGTTGACTGAAAATGTTCAAAAATTGACATTGAGGCAAGACAATCTATTTGCCCTGAGACAATGGAATGCTTCGCATACATTTATGGTATAGAGTAATTTCATTTTCAACTTTCCAATGTCAAATTTCTTTTTTTTCCTTCAAATGCACTACACTATAATATATTTATATTGGAAACAGTATCATATCTTTTCAATGTCAACTTCTGAAAATTTCTGGCAAACTTTAAAACAGCTGCTTTAGTATTAAAATTTTCAAACTATGAGGTACTGGTAAGATGCATGGTAGTGTAAGATTATTTTATTGTGATAGAGGTCACTGGATTAAAACCAAGGAATGCAAGGATACAGCTGCGTACATCTAACCCTATTTAGACAGCATGATGTAAGAACCTCATACACATGGTCAATTTTTTTGAGGTACTGTGTGCAAGTTGCCCCAATGTCATCTAACAGAGTGTATTTTATCCCTACCATTTACGCAAATGAAATATGAGAAAATGCTAGAAATACACAGGTATAATTTTGTGATTGAAAAAAGCACAACTAAAATTACCATAAAAGGCAGAGATAGAACCCCTGATTGGGGAATTTCTTCCTCTTGTTCCATCAATGCCATTGTTTTCTCCTTTGCCTTCACTAACAGCTTGGATGCCCTGTCCTGGTCTGAGCCAGTTACATTGTCATCATCCTCATCACTAGCCTCATCACTGCTGCTACTACTGTCTTTCATAGAGTTTATTTTTCTAGTCAGAGTAGCATGTTCATGTAATTGTTCAAATATAGCAACTCGTGTGCCTTCATCTTGGGCATCCAAACCACGCTTCATTATACGCTTTGCCCATTTGGAGCTGTTTTTATGTCTCAATGTCATGCGTTCCTGCGTCCGATTCAGGTATAAATATAAGCATGCAACAGCATATCTATTCCCAATCAAGAGGAATAGTATCTATAGAAGAGAACCAATTAATGGTATGCAAATTGCTCTTATCAACCTCAGCACGTTTGAATTCTTGCTTCCTTGCAAGTTCTCTTGCAGCTTTGGGATCTTCTTGGAGGTCAATGGACATCGCTTTTACTCCGTCTTTCTTCTTCAGCCGACGGTAAGTCTTGGACTTTATCCTTTTAATGTGTTTTGCCTTCAATTCATGGCGAAAAAGGAGGCTACGCAATTTAGAAAGTGTATTCTGGCGGTCCTTCACTTCTTCAATGGATACCTGTGACACATTATCCATTATGTTAGATGGATGACCAACCATAGGCTACACAAGAGGATGACCAACCATTGTTTTTTTATTTTCCCATTATTTTAGTCTTCAAGCATTTCACAGATATCTCATTCTTCTTCATTTCAATTCTGTAGATTTACATTAAAATTCTCAAATGCATAGGTGAACTGCTGGATTACACACAATTCGTGATTCTCAAATAGAAAAGGTGAAGTACTGGTATTGCATACAATTCTTTCCTAATAGATGACTTCCAGTTTAATGCCTGCCCTTAAAACAGTAAGGCACAATGGAAAAATGCGAATATGGAACTTGATTCTCCACAATTTCCAAGCTTTACTAAAAGCTGACTATCAAATTTCATGTTTCACACCCTTTTCAAATCTTCCAACAGCATACTTAATTATGGTCACAACCTGAAGAAAACTTTGACAGTAATTGCATAACATTTCCAATTCACCACCATTTTTTCCCTTTTGGGAGGGGGGAATAGTATTTGGGGAGGATAAGACGATCGCAGAGGAAAGAAACAATGCATATATTGTAAGCCTCCACATGACTGAAACATCCATACCTTGTTTAGCTCAAGAATTCTGGCACCATCCTTCTTATGAGCTTCCATAACCTCATCGTCCTGTACAAAGGAGGCAATTGCCTTCTCAAAATCAGTTCTAGGTTTGAATTCAGCTGCTATTGCGCCTACAGTTGAAAAACCCACATCAATATTCTCATCAAAGAAGATGCTAGGAGCTTCTCTGTTTCTCTTAATTGGAACCTCCCACTTGGTAATGTCTTTCTTTGTCCATTCATATGCTGCCTCCCTCTCTAACCTATTTTGTTCTGCTTTTGGAAGTGGAGCTTGAACAGAGATTCCTTTGCTCTCCACTTCTTGCATCCTTTTCCTTAGATTGCTGTAACCAGCCTTCTCACGAAGAGGGTCCAAAAGGTCATGAATGCTGATCTGGCCACTTCCATCAAGTATATCACGAGTGGGATTATACTCGGATTCTGGGTATGCCTCGGGCACAACAAGATAATTCTTCATCTTCCTTCCTGACAATGCAATCCCGTAAATAGAATAAAATAGTTGTCTATCAGCACTCAAATCACATGAGGCTGTCACATAGTTGGACATCTCGTCATAAATCAAAAATTAAATAGAAGTGTAACTTCACTTACCCAAGGATTATTCAAGTTTAAAACTTATTCACACAGGTGGGATTTTTGGTTCCCAACAACATTTCCAGCATCATAACTTGAAAAGCCACAGATAATCCCATTTTTTTCTACAAAATTTCAATTTTGCTAGCCACTTTTAGCAAAACGATGTAAACAGGTGCAATAGCGAAGATGGGAATGTTGGTGTTAATGAATGGGGCCAAAATTACCAAATAAGAAATGATTATATCCGTAGTCATTTATAGAATAAAAAAAGTGGAAAGAACAATTAAGGTGGCTTAACACTCACAATGTAGGCCAGATAAAGCTCCATTGAATTCTTAGAGAGGTAGAGATTTGGTTGCAGTTGGAGGAAAGAAGAGAGAGGTAGGCCTATAATTCTCAAAATGAAATTCAAAAAAATCATATGAAAATGATTCATAGCTCACAAGATGTGAACTAAACCGAGCAAAAGGAGAAGTGTTAGTCACTAAGTGTAACTTTATGATTGTTGCCACTTTTCACAAAATATTGAAGAGTAATAAAGCTCAACACTCAACCACCACCATTGTGGTCGCCGCAGCGAACAAATCTCCTCCCTCCCTCCCTCCTATTCCCACCACTTTTCTGCCTTCCTCATCTCTCTCTTGCCGAGATTTTATACAATCATAAACCTTACCTTTGCTAATACTATGCTAAAGCGAAATGAAAAAGGTCAACCTGCACAAAGATTACCTGCAAATGCCTCACTTGGCATTCTAGTAACTGCTTGCTGCATCCTTGCACGTCTTTCACCATCTTTGCCATCGTCATCAGATGGAACTTCTTCGTCCTATGCAGAGGAATAACAGAGACAAATAACAAAATTAGGCATTCCAACATTAATCACCAACTCAATAGGAGTGCTGAGCATTGAGAACGAGCATGTAGAAGTTAAGGCCCTATTTAGTTAGGCAAATAAGTTTCTATTTTTCTTTATTTTTCAATTTTCTTTTCATTTTTCACTTTTCCATTTACACGGCTGTTTTGAAAAGCATGCTTTTTTATTCTCAAAAACATGACGTGAATATTTTTAAAAATTAATGTTTATTAATATTTGTTAGCAAAGTATCAATCATTCAACATAATA
>JAODPA010086543.1:0-24814 GCA_025585075.1 Nepenthes mirabilis
CAGGGCTTTCAAGAGAAGAAAATAAATAAGAGAGAGAGAGAGAGAAGGGGAAGAGAGAGAAGGTGGAGAACAAAGCTTTCGAGTAAGATTCTAGCTTAGAGCTAGTTGGCGAAGTGATAAATTAGGTCAAGACAAGTGTACTCATACCCTCCTCTTTCATTTTCTTGCACTTATGTTTCATTTTCTTCAGGTATCCTTATACTAATACTTGGTTAAAATTATATTATGTATTACCCATGACTTGAGAATGTATATATGTGAATTTTGTGTCCAAATTTCAAGATTTGACCGAATTTTCACGCCAAAACCTTAACCCCACTCCCGGACATTTTTACCCATGAATGTTTGGGGCTTTTGCTTAAATTGGGGCTAGAATATCAGTACCCATAACTTGTGCATGTTAATTTATCAATTAGATATCTGATTTGGTGGTTTTATGTGAAATTTCGTTCATTAGAACCCTAACCTGCGCCCGGACCATGTTTAACGGATTAATTTGAGTTTTATGCATGTTTTGGCATGAGATAATAAAAACTGATGTCTTAAATGTGAATAATTTCTAGTTGGGTATCCGATTTCGCTCAAATGGACCCCTGTCACCCATGCGGGTATTGCTCACCAACGTAGGCATGGTTCACCCGAGGCATTTATATAATTTTACATAATTTCTGCTTTGATTAATTGTTAATTAAGGTGCATATATTGCATGTGATTAGTTGTATGTTCCAGAAAATATGATTGTTAACCAATTGTGAAAAAAATATCGTCTGGAAGTCTTGAAAGTCATGTTTGGACTCACAGTGGTAAAAGTTTCTATTTTTTTTCATACTTTACAATGTGCATGTATATAATTTAAGTCATGTGAAGATTTAAACCCAAAATAAATATGAAAATTTACAAGTATATGAAGGGAATGCCAGAATTTGATGCATGTAAGCTTCGTTCTCTCAGAGTGAGAACTATGTGAAAAAAGTTTGGTGAACCTTTCTTCAAAGAATAAAAAATCATAAAATCAAGACCATGGATTTATATTTCGAAGGGTAATATCCCTTGGGAGGCCATTGATATTACAGTGAAAACTTAAGGATTATTCTGGCCGTGTATTGTAGCGGTGATATTCTTTGGCATGCCTTAGGATGTTGTTGTGGAAGCACGGAGATTACCTCTGGACCACGGGAAGGTATGGTCGCATTTTATTGGCTCTATATACCGGGTGATAAATATACTGCTCACCCCGTGGTATTTGTTACCCTGTGTACCAGGTGATAGGTATGTTGTCCGCTATGGGACGTTAAGTTCATAGGTAGGCCTTAGATCATGTTAAGTATCATGATCATTTTCTCATTCTCCTGCACCTTTACATTGTAAGGCTTACTGACCCTAGTCTTCAAAGATAAACGTAATCCAAAAAGTGCATTTGATCGTGTCTCATATCATCATACATCTTTACATATTACTTCTATTATATTCCCTATTTCATCTGATTATACTGCTTATTATTTTGATTATGTTGCACTTGTTGAATATTTGGTTCACCCTTACTACTTTCTTCTTTCCAAATGAGCATGCTCTTATACTTGACGAGACTAAGTAGGACGTAGGAGTAGGATAGGCCGTAGAACTCGGTTGAAGAGCTTTTGGGATTTAGTTTTATGATTTTATGTGAGATGGATACTTTGTATTATTTGAGATATTTTTGTATACTAATAAATACGTAGTTTAGATTTCACTATATATGATGGATGTATATACTTCCACAGATTTTTATGGTTATATTTGGATACCTAATGGCATCTTGTGTGAGCCAATGTCATACCCAAGTTATGACATCGGTGCCACGTATGTCTAATTATGACTTCTGGATCCTGTGTTTTGTGTTTGTGTAGATTATGTGGATGTTGTATAGAAATTTGTACAGGTTTGTATGAGGCCGACGATCATATTACAATTGAAACTCTGTCAAATTTTTGGTTAAAAATACAGTTCGTCACATAAGGGCTGATCTTTGAATAAGAAAAAGAATGAATCTACAGAATTCCAAATGAATTATCTTACTCAAAAAATCCTTTTTCCTTTGAAGATGTATCTCTTATCTAGTTCTACATGGTTCCACTTTACAAGAACTCTAAATCATTTTCTTAAAGACCATCGAGGATATCAGCAAAGTTAAGAAAGTGATCTTTGAATGATAACTATCTTTATGATATAAAAATTGTGCCTTTAACACCTATGCTAATTCAAGTTGACAATGATGCTTGGGAGTGATCATGGAGGTGATGGAGGCCGTGGTATTCCCACTTTGATGAGATGGATAATGATATTGATGATAATGCTCCTGATGATGTTCATTATAAAGTTCCCGTGCCTACATTGACTATCCCACTCCGACAATCCATGAGAAATCAACTTCTTTTGACATGTTTATCAGTTGATGAGCATACGTTACTTATTGATGGTGAGTGCTCAAATATTTAGATAAAGTTTTGGAGGACAACCACAAGATGAATTGGATGGATTCCATGTAAGATGGGATGGAATCTTTACATGACAATCATACTTTTGAGCGTACTAAATTGCTTAAGGGCAAGAGAGCATTAGAGAACAAGGACGATTAGAGAACAAGGAGGATTTTTACTCAAAGTTTGAAGAGAATAACCTTCAAATAAGTTACAAGAAAATTGGTTGATAAATGGTTCTGCCAGTAGGAGGGCTTTGATTTTAAGGAGAATTTTTCTCCTGTTGAGAATATGTCTTCCATTCAAATTGTTCTCAAACTAGTTGCTAGCCCTATTCTAGAAGTTAAACAACCTCATATGCAAATGAATTATCTATAAGGTAATCTTGAGGAGCAAATTTTATATAGAGCAAACGAAGAGATTTCAAGCTAAGAGGAATGAGCATCTAGTATGTCACTTGATCCTTTATGGGCTAAAGTAATCCCTGAGTGAATGGTTCAACAAGTTTCAATCAGTGATGGTAGAGTAAGGCTGTTAGAAGATTTCTTTGAGCCATTGTAATTTTTGTCCAAAAGTTCTCAAAAAATGATATTATTATTCTTTTATACTATGTAGACAACATTATTATAGGTAAAAAGCATCTCTAATTGGTGAGTTGAAAAGGTAACTTAGGATATCTTTTGCAATAAAAGCTTTAGAACCAACGAAGAAAATTCTTGACATAAGAATTTTTCATGACTAGATTGAGAATAGGCTTTAAATATCCCAAGATGCCTACAATGCAAAGGAGCTTCAACATTTCAACTTGGATAATCCAAAATCAGTGAACACTCTACTTACTAACCATTTTAAGTTATGAACTTGGTAAAGTCCTTCTATTGAGAATGAGAAGCCAATTTCTTTTATTGGACTGTAATTTATGAACCCAATTTGATTAGATGCTTGTGTTGGTGTTGGGTCACATACTTATGAATCCTAAACGTATTAAACACACTATTTGGCAATTCACTCAATGATGGTGCAAGAATTTGCTTGAGTGAAGGACTTCAATGGCGAAGGACATTGACAGATGATAAGCACATATGCAAGTATAAATAGAATAGGGGGGTGCCTAATGTATGCCTGAAAGGTACATGTGTGTGGAAAAATGTTACATTTGTCCTTGATGCATGTATAAAGTATGCTTGTTCTTGGGTTGTCAGCAAGAGTAGCGCCTGATGCACTAAGGACAAGGTGTATGAGCATTGGCGTAATTTTGCCTTTGGTGTTAGAATGCTAAAACTAGCATTTGAACTCCTTTCACAAGAGCAAATGCCCATAAGAGTTTAACACAAAAAAGCACCAACTTAAAGAGAGAATGGGGAGATTTGAAGATCCATTTAATAATAGAATTGAATCCCATTATTCTCCAAGTTTATTTTCTCATTATATTTTTTGGTTTAGTTGATAAATGTGTTGAGGTTAGTATTAACTGGTTCTTTATACTAGTTATGGTTATAATGAGCTTAGTTAGAAAGTTATTTGTAAAAAAGTCTCATTATAGTGAGATAATTCAGATATAATATCCCGTAATCTTCTCTTATTTGAGAACATTTTTCTTGTAAAATTATATGTACTTATATGCTTATTTGTTTATGTTATGACTATTTATTGTATTAAATTGGAAGAGAATAGTGGCTAATGTTATCCAGGGATTTAGATTCTACTGTGCTCTATGAATGTCAACAAGTGGCTGATTTTTAGTGAAACCTTTAAGTGGTATTAGCACATCACGTTTTATAGCAATCAAACTGGTGAAAACGATATTTGAAATGGTATGATTATCGAAGACTTTGTCATTCTCCATTAAACAATTTAATAGAAAAAATAATTTCATTCTTTGATAAGAAAAAATAAATAATATTTTGACCCAAAAAGAAACAATGAAAATAATAAGCAAAAAGCAAGGAAAGCCCAAAAAATTGAATCCGAAAGAGTGGTAAGATTTGAGAGAATTGGTGAATTGTATGACTAAGTTGTTTGTTAAGGACAATACTCTCTAAGAGATGATTAGCTTATTGGATCCAACAAAAGTCTAGATGAATTTTCAAGGATGCTATATATCCAGATCATTGACGACTAGATTACATTTGAAGAAATAATATGACCTTCGGTTGGAGGAAGGAAAAAGTTTTAAAAAATACTTGAATGAGTTTAACCATATTTTTTATACAAATGTCCATGCTTGAAGAGATAACTAATGAGGAGGACAAGACAACAATGTTATTGACTTCATTGCCAAGCTCCTATGATCATGTTGTGATGATGATACTATTCAAAAAATACACGTTTACTCTTGATGAGGTTATTATTTTCTTATTTATCAATGAGCCTTGGTAAAAAGAAATGATGAGATTTTGGTTGAGCTAAATATCTTGGTCTCCACTAGTTGTTCGAGGGATAGGAGATCAACAAGGAGAGGAGGTAATTTAAAACAAGCAACAATTGACCCAAGTTAAAAGATGTTGAGTGCTATTATTATGGCAAAAGTGGTCATATTAAGCAAAATTACTTCAAGTGAAAGTAAGAAAAAGAATGAGATAGTTAATAGCAAGGTTAGTGAAATCATGATGGCAATGATCAAGTCTTGTTGTTGACACAAAGAAGTTACGGAGCTTCGTGGGCCATAGGATTAATTGGTTGATGAATAGTTTGTTGCTACCCGTTACAACATTGAAGAAGTGTTTCTTTATGTTTTATATGCTTAGGGATTGCAAGTATTGAAGATGAAAAATAATAGCTCATCAAAGGTTGTTTGCATCAGGGACATTTGCTTTTAGACAAGTAACAAGATGAGGCTCATATTAAGAGGCATGCGACATGCGTTGTATGTTTCATTGAATTTGATTTCAATGAGAAAACTTAATAATGGGGGCATTTGCATGATGTTTAGTAGTCAATCGAAGTTCACTAAAGGCTCTTTAGTTATGACATGAGGAAAGAAGTATTCGAACCAGTACTTGATAAAGTTTTGATTTCTATAAGCAATACCAAGGTAACCAACAAGAGATTTGGTTAATATGGCATGAGAAGGCCAAGGTAGTGTATCAAGAAGGGTGAACTTACCAATATGAATGGGCCAAATGGAATAGTAATACTAATGTATTGGTGGAGCAAAAGAAGCTAGTATTCAAGTTTGAACAGTTTGATGCTTGTACCCAATGGAGGAGAAGTTGACAAATGACAAGAAATGATGGTTGGTTGTTGGAGATGTGAGGTTAACCCATAAGGTCATGAGGAAAACTTTATTAGAATTTTGGTAACTTCCTCATAAGTCTAATATCCATTGATATGTCTTCTAATGGTTTGCTCTATGTTAGTGTGAAAATTTATCCAAGCGAATGATTTCAGTAATACAATATATCAATGCTTGTTGGGCATATGTGCCAACATGAATAGAATAGGGAGAACACCTAATGCATGGCCAAAGGGGCACGTGCATGGAAGATTGTGTCATTTGCTCTCGATGCACACATAAAGGGTGCATAAGTGTGGGTTGCTAGCAAGAGTTGCGCATGATGCACACATGATGGGTGCACAAGTGATAGGGGCAATTTTGACTTTAGTGTTCAAATGCCAAAGTTGGCATTTGAACACCATTCACCAGTATATATACCCATTTTCTTATTTTTTGGGCTTCCAAGAGTATTTTTGATGAATAGAAAAGAGAAAAGCGAGAAAAGAGAATAAAGAAAAATTTGGAAACTGTTTTAGGTCATCTTTGAGTTTTATCCTTTACTAAATTTAAGGATGTTGTTATAGCTTTGGCTATATTACTCATTGGTGGTTCGTTTTCTAGCCATATTCTATTATTTAATTGTTAGATGTATTGAATCAGTATTAATTGATTCTTATCTTGGGTTATAGTTGTGAGGGGATTTATTCGGATAAGATTATTTGTAATCAAATCTCATTATATATTAAATTTTAGGAATCTTAAAACTTCGAGGAGAAGCTTCAAGAAAAAAAAGGAAGAAAAAAAAAATAAAAAGAAAATGAGATGATATAAGAAAGAGAATTCTAGAGCCTTCTATTATATTTGATAATCAACTTTTCTTGATGCAATGAATAAGGTAAGTGCACCTTTATACAACCCAAAAAAAAAAGAAACAAAAAAGAGAGACTATAATAAGCAAATTAACAAACCCTAAAAATATTGAACAGATTAAAAACAAATGCCTCATCTAGTTATATTATATACATGATTATTTGCAACTTTGTCCTCCTTTTTGGGTTTTGATTACTCCATTGTGGATGTCACAATAGGTGGATAGTTATCAAAAAATCATAAGATATTCATATGAGAATTAAAGTATTTGCACAAGCTAAGAACCCAAATTGCCGATTCCAAAAAGGGCGTGCTCAAGATGCACCCAAAGGGCGACTGAGATGCCAATTTGAAAAGGGGCACACTTGAGATGGGCTTGAAGGGCATTCAAGTGCTGATTTCAATAGCGCTCGCACCTGAGGCATTCCTGATTGGCGCTTGAGCACGGCTCACAATATAAAAATGTGTTTAATGCATTTTAAAATTATTCCGAAATTCGTTTCTCAAACAATGAGCACTGCACAAAGAGAAAGAAGTGTAAAAGGGCGAAAAAGAAGATGTTTGACATCTGATTGATATCCGATTTTAGTTCTATTTTTCTCTAATGTTAGATACGTTGTTTTGAAATGGATTATTAGGGCGTATTTTATTTTGTTATTTTTATTTCTCATTGTACTTTCTCTTATAAATTGTTTGATATATTAAAAGGGTTATAATCAAACATTATTCATTCAGGATTATAGCAAAGAGATTTCGAATAGGGTTACTTGTAATCGGTACTTTTATAATAAATTTGTTTAGAATTTTTCTCATAATTTTTTTAGTTAAAAAAGATTTTTCACATTAAACATGTTGTATATCATTGTATTTATTATATTCATGAATTTTATGGATGACATTTGATTAGGGGCTTGGGTTTTGTTCCATTATGTCAAGTTATGCCTATATGAGTCAAACTCCAACACTCCTTGGGTTTTGGAACACTTCCACTGCATAGGCCAACCTACTTTACTCATTTCATGAGATCCCCTGCTATATGGATAATAGATGTGTGACAGACCGAGCTATTTTTCTTAAATAACCTCCGTCAATAAATACATAATACTAATACTTAAAAATAATAATATAAATTTCTGTAGAAAATTGGGTAGAGTTTCGTTTATAAATTGGACGTTTGCTAAAATACAGATACCTGTTTAAAACCCTGCACGACGACCCACATACACAACCACACAAAACCACAGGATCATATAGCCACACAACTCCACAGATGGCACTGGCGTCATATCTCAAGTACAACGCCGGCTCAAAAAGGATGCCAACTACAATTTCCTCAAAATAACCACAAATAAGCCCTGTGGAAACAAAACAACCATAAAGCGAAATAAAGACAAACCATCCATCTATCACTTATACATACATGACATAATATACATTCAAAATTTTTAGAATAAATACAATCCCTGGCCCATGCATAATCAGAATAAGTCCTCAAGCTCCGCACTGATACTTAGCTATTTATCACGCTCCTACAGCCTACTGAGACTCGTCGGGTATCAAAGCATTTTTATCTGAAAAGAAAAATAATAGTGGTGAGCTAAAAAGCTTAGCAAGTGAAATCATACATCACTGGAAATGATAAAGAAAAAGGGAAAGCATGCATTTGTAATTACCATGGGACAAAAAGGGAAGAGGACAATTAGAGGTTCCAATTTGTCATATAACATAAGTTAAGCATTCCATTGCCTTTTAGACATGCTTTAGAACATTTATCACTTTAGTCTTTGCGGACCAGAGCCAGTAGGTCGTACTAACTAACGATGCGAGAGGACGGGAAAAGAATCATAATATTCCACATGATCAAAGGCCATGAGGGCTTATTCTTAGACCCAATCGAGGGGTCATCTACATATCAATGCCTATAGACGGGCCGATAACGATAACGATAATGCTCCATTTCCTCGGGGTAGTAGGGCAGTCATCGTCCTTTCATAATAGTATCCTAAGGCGTGCCAGGGACATCACACCGCCTCCACCAGCGGCAAGAATACGTAGCCAAAGTATTCTTTGGGTTTCCACCATGATGGACATGGTAAACGAAAGAATACTACCCATAAAAGTATGGTCCTAGTTGCATGAATTACTTGTTTCTTTAAGGGAGGATCCACCATTTTTCATTCACGTTATCTCCAATCGGGAGATCATAATCCATCTCATATCTCCATCCGAGAGATCACATTTCAATCACACATACATTGTGGATTTTCCTCTGATTTCTTATACGATTCTCATTCTTCTTTTGGACTTAATCCCTTTAACGATTCAATTTGGATTCAAGAGAGAGATTTAGAATTTCTCACCTCATCGAGCCAATATCGTTTTGGAGTCCTCCGGTGGCCATTTCTTTGCAAACGATGCACATATATTTATTCTGAAACTTACATTTACATTTAGACAATTAAGCATGATTTTCATAACAATTAAATAAAAATAAAACATGGAATGTTCTTTTTTATTCTCGTGTGAACAATGACAACATTTAGTTAGGTGTTCCAGACACCACGAACGGGTCGAATATTATGAAGTCGATCGTCCGGACTGTAACGACCAAGATTCTTAAACATAGAAAGTCCCGGTCATCATTAAGTTAAAATAATCAAAGGATCGGGGAAAAACTAAAGGTTATTCGATCAACTGCGTTGACCGAAAAATATAATAAGAAGTTCTAAACCGGCCTTAGAGCATATTTTGAAATTTGAAATCGTCTCCTGAGCTTGAAGTCCAGCATGGTTTTGTGGGGCCGAAGTGGCCTTGAAAGTCCGAAATGGTTTTGTGTGAAGTAAGGCCGAAGTGGCCTGGCAACTGGAGTGGCCTTTGCGTGAGAAAAAAGAAGTCCGTCTTCTCTTAGCGTAAAAGAAGTCCATCCTCCCTTAGTGTAAAAGCAGTCCGGCCTTTCACTTAGGCTGAAATCAAGTCCGACCTTGTGTGTTGGTAAAGTCGGAGTAGAATTATGGGTGCAAGGAGAATAAAATCCGAAGTTGATGAGAAGGTAATGGACGGAGTGAATATTAAGAAGAAGTTGACCGGATTTAAGAAGGTTGACCGAATTTTGAAGAAGTTGACCGGCGACTAAAAAACAAAAGCAACCTTGTTATTTGGTTAGGATCTAACTAGGGCTCGACCAAATGAGGTAGGTAAACTACCTCATCACACCTTGGGTAGAAGTACTGAGGTAAGTAAACTAACCTGCTACTTCCACCAAATCGCTGACGGCAAGTACCGAGTGGGTAACTAACCTCAACTTACCCCACCTACTCCCTTCTCTTTATATAAGCTCAGGTTGAGAGATGAGTGTAAGTTTCTGGCGCCAAGGAAGAATAAGGAGCGAAGAAAGAGGGAAGAACTTTGAGGCAGCTGGAGTGGGCAGTCCGGCAAGAATACTCACCTCTGTTTTTAAAGTTCATGATTCTGCATGTTTACTACGCTAGTATGTATATCCTTATGAAATTATGTATGAATGATACTTGTTCTATTCTTGTGATTTATCGTTAGTAATTGCATGTTTAAAGGAAACAATGATATTCAGGAAATTGGATTTTTGGAATTGATTGTCGACTTTTATGAACTCTGATAATCTCATGAAAAGACTTCTAACTTTAAGAAAGGAGCTTCGGACTTTGAATGATTAAGAACTCCGTCCTTTGGAACTTCAGATTTTAAATGGAAAAGAACTTCACATTTAAGAACTCCGGATTTTAAAGAACTCCGACATTTGTAGCTCCGGCCTTTACAAATAAGGAACTCCGGCTTTTAAGAACTTCGGATTTTTAGAAAAGAACTTTGGCTTTTGAACCCCGCCTTTTTAAAAGAACTCCAGCTTTTACGAAAAAAGGAGCTCGGTCTTTTTAAGAAAAAGCACTCCGGATTTTAAAGAAAAGTCACTCTGATTTTAGCACTCCGGATTTTAAAGAAATAATCCTCCGGTTTCAGCACTCCGGATTTTAAAGAAAAGTCACTCCGGTTTTAACACTCCGAATTTTAAAGAAAAGTTCACTCCAATTTCAGCACCCCAAATTTTAAAGAAAAGTCAGTCCGGTTTTAAAGCTCCGAATTTTTAAGACAGATCACTCCCGTTTTAAGAACTCCGAATTTCAGAAAAGATCTCCATCCTTTGAAAAGAACTTCGGTTTTGGCACTCCGGCTTTGTTTTAAGAAAAGAACTTCGGCACTGACAAAAGAGCTTTGGCTTTTTGGAACTACGACCTTATGTTGAAAGAGATCTCCAGTCCACTGTTTGAAAAAGAACTCCGGCTTTCTGTTTGATTAAGAACTTCGGCCTACTGTTTAAAAGAGAACTCCGGCTTTCTATTTGAAAAAGAAGTACGGCCCCATATGCCGGGTTAAAGACATTACCTCCCGCCCCAGGGAGCATAATGAGGGAATGGCATAAGACTTTTGGACTACGGCCCCGTATGCCGGGTTAAAGACATTACCTCCCGCCCTGGGGAGCATAATGAGGGAATGGCATAAGACTTTCGGACTACGGCCCCGTATGTCGGGTTAAAGGAATTACCTCCTGCCCCGTGGAGCATAATGAGGGAATGGCATAAGACTTTTGGACTACGGCCCCGTATGCCGGGTTAAAGGCATTACCTCCCGCCCCAGGGAGCATAATGAGGGGTCACGGCTTTAGATTGTGAATTTTCACACAACCTGTTCTTGATGTTGTCTGGTCCCTAAAGATGATAAGAATTCTCAATGTTTTTATGGATTTTCAGCAGACAAGACAAGAAGAAAAAGGCTAAGGAAATTCTGAACTGAAAGACAAGATGATTTTCGTATGCTAAATCATATTCGCTCATATATATATATGTTTCTGTTCTTTGTTTTCTGTATGTGAGTACTCTGCTGAGCTGTGTAGCTGACTCTTGTTATTTTCAAATGACGACTGGCTCATGGAGGACGAAATTGAGTAGAATATGATGGTGTAGCCATTAGTCTGGTTGGCCGGAGCTGATTAAACGAAGAGCTTGTTTAATTATTTTGATATTTTGTGGAGATTTGTAAAATGATTCGCTGTTGAGAATCTATGGATGTTAGTTATGTTTCCGTGATTCCTTTTGTATAAGTGAAATTTATAATTCTAGCATGCATCTTAGGTTCAAGTTAAAAGTAAAATTTTTATATCCATTAATGTTATTAAGACCCGACGGCGATTTTACGTTAGATTTAAGTGTGGGCCGTCACACGGACAATATATATGCACATTTGGGACGTGGTGATTCACATTTTAGGGTTAATTTAACAAAATATGGAGAGAAAAGGAGAAATCCCATTTTGGGCATAGGGTTAGGGTTTGGTAATACCAAATCGGATAAATCGAGTAACAATTTGGTCAAATAACTACATATTCATGGATCATTAATCATGGGTTTCATATTTTTCACCTTTAGGATGGGTATCGATATAAAAATACCAGATAAAAATCAAGCAAATATCAAAAGAGAATGAAAAGTGAGTATGAAAACACTTGCCTCGACGCATACTCCAACTTTTTCAACTAGCTCTCGAACGGAATCAGACTCCTCGGGCTTTAATCTCCTCCTTATTCTCCTCTCCCGTTGCTCTTCCTCTCTCCCTCTCTCTGGAACTCTCCAAAATTGGCCCGAAATGAACGCACGCGGCCTTATATAGGCAGCCGTGCACTCGAGCGCCAACTGGGTGCTCGTCGAGCACAGCACTTTGCAAGTGTTGCGTTTTGAGAGCCAACCAGGCACGCGGCGAGTGCCCGGTTCTATTTTTTGCACTCCGGCCACGCTCGAGCAGGCCAGTTCAGCCGGTCCCCGCCTAGCTTGCGCCTCAGGCGCTAGCCAGGCATTGAGCCTGATGCTGCTTGTTTCATCTTTAATTTAAATTTTTTCCACATTTTGAGTTAGATTTTGATTATTATCTTTTTAATTATCTTCTAATTATGGTATTTTGGAATCGAAACCTCACCTCATAAGATGTCCACCAATTATATATTGAATAAATGTGATAAAAACAAATAATGTGAAAATGCTTTAGTAAATATGTTAACTAATGGATACTTTGTAGCAACATGGGTTGTTTTGATCTTATCTTCCTATATTTTGTTTGATAAAGTGACAACCAATTCAATATATTTAGTTCACACATAAAAAATAGGATTTACTATAATGTGAAAAGTAACTTGATTATCACATAAAATAATTTCCCCATCGAGATGATCAATACAAAAGTTAGCAAGGTTGTATTGTAACTAGGTAAATTCTTAGCAAGTGGTTGCCATAGCACAATGTTTAACTTTGGCTAAATATCAGTAAACAACTGATTATTTCTTAGACTTCTATAAAAAAAGAGTCTCCCAAAAAAATTACAATAACCAATCAAAATCTGGTCACAAAGGCCAACCAAAATCACAAAAAGCTTTATGACTCATTGATGAAGAAGTGGAAAACAAGAAACGTTGCCCTGGAGCCTTCTTTAAGCATCTTAAGACTCAGTGAGTAATAGCCAAATAGATTACAGTAGGTTTGTCTATATACTAACTCCAATATTTTGATCCATAGAAAGTTTGAGAGGCTTGGCCCCAGGGATACCTAAATATGTCAAAATATCAATAGCATATTTTTGTTGATAAATATGAATACCCTTTGATGATCTTAGTACCTATATCCCTAGAAAATACCAGAGTCTTAATTTTTGAATTTTTTATTGAGAAAATACTTGACAGAATTTATGGTTTCAGCCAAACTACTAGTCACAATATTATCTTCCATATAAATTAACAAAATCATAAAAGACTTATCATTTTATTTAGGAAACAAATTATAGTTAGCTCGAGATTGCTTATACACAAGAGCACTGAGCATGGTAGAAAATTTCAAATACCATAGTCTGAAGATTTGTTTAAGCCCGTCAAGGCTCTCAAGAAGTTTACACACTTGATGTGGTTACCACCTTTGTTGACTCAAGATGACTTTTTCATATGAAAGTCCCCATACAGAAAAAAAAACATTGCTTATTTCAAATTGATACAAATACCAAATTTTCACGGCTACTGGTTAGTAAAACTAAACACTAACAAGTTTTTCAACAAGAGAAAAAGTCTCATGATAATCTATTTCTTTTTACTGATTATGCCCCTTTAAAACTAAATGGATATTATACCTTTCAATGCACCCATTACTTCATTGCTTTGATTTTATAAACATTCCTACAACCAATAGCCTCTTTCTTGGGAGGAAAATTAGTGATGACCCAAATTCAAAGGTATTACCTTCCATAGCCTTGCACCAATTTAATTTTAATGGATTGGGAATAAGTGTTTGGATCATTTACAGTGGAAATGGATGTAGCGAAAACACAAAAGATTAGGTGACAATCTTTCGTGTGAAAGAGACGAAGTCAAGGGGGAAGGCTTACCCAATGAAGCATCATCATTCCTGCACACTGATCGGTGTTTGAATTGACATGACAATAAAAATCCTTCAGATATTGAGGAGCTCTTCCAACTCTTGTGAATTTGTTTGAGTTGAAGTGGGAGGAGTAGGCAGAATATCATCTTGATCATGAAAGTGGCTGTTTTCTAGATACTGATCGAGTATTTTTTTTGTTCCATCGACAGACTCCTTTGAGGGTTATAAGGTTTATGTTTTTGTGGAGAAAATGGAATTTTAGCTAGAGAGGGTTATAAGATTCGTGGAAAACCATGTTTCTAGAGTAAAAATGGCATCAATATTGTCAAGGTTTAATAATTTATATCCCTTTTTTTTCCAAAAGGATAACCAGGATGTAAGGATCAGTTTTCTGGCCAACCGGTTAACAAAAGTTGACTGGATTTAGCATATTGTTGACCTGCTCAAATGGCAAGATAATCCGGAGACGATTTCTGGAAACGATTTTTGGAGACAATAATCCAGAGATGATTTCCAGAGATGATTTTTAGAGACGATTTCCGGAGGCGATAATTCGGAGACGATTTTTTGGAGATGATTTTTTTAGAGAGGACTTTCAAAGATGAATTCAGAGGGGATTCCCAAAGAGGAAGCTAGAATAAATACTGTCTGGAATAAAAGAATTGACTAGACCAAAATAATTGATCGAAACTAAAGTAATCTAGGAGAAATAATTAAAAATAAATTAGTTAACTCCTGAGGACTTAGAAAATAAGAACGAGGGATAGTGACCAAAAATAATTAGATAACTGGAGTAGATTGATAATAGGCATGAATTGTTGACCGATTGCGATAGTTGACTAGGTTGACTTGTTGGCCAATTTTGATCAGAGTTGAACTGGCCAAATTAGAGTAAGTAACCTGCTTCTACCTACTTCTCTGACCTTCTAGAAAGAAAAGTGGAGTAAGAAAAAAAGTACAAAGTAGTTAACTTACCCGCCTACTATCACCAACCCTAACATCTATCAATACTGAACTGGAGAATTAGGATAGAAGTTAGGCAATTTGTAAGTAAAGTATAAGGAAAAGAAAAACTTCAGGCTAGATCTAAATAAGGGAGTTCATAGATCAGATTTCAGGCAAGTGTACCAGTGTTTTAAATTGATATTAAGCATTATTGTTGTTATACTCTTCTTGGTTAAGTTCTACGTGAAATATATCATGATGATCGCTTTCTCATATTTATGAAGGAGTATTATGTTCAGCACATGAATGAGGTTTTTCATATGCAATTTTGTTCCATGATTTATGCTCAAATGATGTTAGAATCTCTTGTTTATTAAGACCAATTATGGAAAAAAGATTGACAAGTTTAAGTTATGTGCATGGAAAGGTTATCTACATGTTCAATTTTGGCCAGAAATAACAAAATAATTAAAGAGTCTGCATGTTGCATGTTGTGTAATAAATATGAATGTAAGCATGCCTTTAAAGATTTCTGGACTTTTGCTCATTAAGATCTTCAAACTGTTAGAAACTCAAAATTTGAAGAAATAAATTTTGATGGTCGAGTAGCTGTATGCCTAAAATGTAGCTTTTTCTGATCATGATGGCCGAGTAGCTATAGGCCTAAAATGTAGCCGTTTTCGAATCATGATGGCCAAATAGCTGCAGGCCTAAAATATAGCCATTTGAAACTATGATGACCGAGTAGTTGTAAGCCTAAAATATAACAGATTTTGAAAAAGAAAAAGTTAAATTTTGGACTTAAGTTTTGATTTGGCAGTTTATCTTCATGAATTTACCTTCGGCCAGTTTATGTTCCTATATGCATGATACTTTCACCTGGTTTCGTTGATTTCATCTTAAATCTATAACTATGCGTGTCTTTGCTTAATGGTACATTGTTGAGCACTTACTCCCCCGTACTATTTTTCTGACATTCAGAGGAGCAAGAAATTATGATGGATGAAAAGGAATAGAGCTAGGTGGACTAAGCTGAATGACCGTACTGGATTGATGTAGCAAAATTTTGAGCTAACTTGATGTATTTTGGGATATTATTTAGAACTTTTGTATAATGGTCTTGCTATGTAAATAAAATGAGTATTTAGATGTTTCCGTAAAATTTTATGGATTGTGAAATTCGGTCTTTAGTGGCATCTCACTTGACTTCCATTCCGCATTATAACTGACCGACCTAGCTTTCTGGCTGGTCAAGATAAGGTTGACCAAGAACCTTGGCCGACTCAACCAAGAACATTGTTGAGCACTTACTCACACTTATTGTTTTCTGACATTCAGAGGAGCAAGAAATTATGACGAATGAAAAGGAATAGAGCTAGGTGGACTAACTAAGCTGAATGACTGTACTGGATTGATGTAGCAAAATTTTGAGCTAACTTGATGTATTTTGGGATATTTTTGAAAACTTTTGTATAATGGTCTTTCTATGTAAATAAAATGAGTATTTAGATGCTTCCGTAAAATTTTATGGTTTGTGAAATTCGGTCTTTAGTGGCATCTCACTTGACTTCTATTCCGCATTATAACCGACCGACCTAGTTTTCTGGCTGGTCAAGATAAGGTTGACCAAGAACCTTGGCCGGCCAACCTGGAGGCCAACTTAAAAAGTTTGGCCATTGATCCTGTATATGAACAAAAGAGAAAAAAAAGCGAAGAAAGAAAATAAAAGTATGAAACTTTTAAGTTTCCTTATATATGTGTATGCCTTTGTATAAAGTGTATGGTCTCGGGTATTATGTACGTATATATGTATTTATGATCATTGATGGTGGTCATTGGGATTTATGACCCATTTTGTTATAAATGGTATCAGAGAAATTGAGATGTCTTAGGTTTATTCTAAATTTATGCGGAAGTTTAGAATATGTTAAGTTTGAACAAATGGACAAATAAAGGTATAAGTTAGATTGGTTAGACATAACCCTTCTAGTCTGGCAAAGTAGGCTAGCACCAAGTATAATCAGGACATTGTGTCCAATCGAATCATTTTTTTTCCAATGGTTGAAGAGTTAGCTGGAAAAATGTCTAATAGAGGGCAACAAACTTCCGGACCAAGGGACAAAGTATTTGAATCTATTAGATAGAATGACCAATGTCATAGAAGCCCTAGAACCGCAAAACTTGGCTCCAGTACCAGCCCCAGTCCTCATTAACTAGGAAACATCAGTGCATGATCGCTTCACCAATGAGCGAGTTCTAGAGTTCTCAGGGAAATCTAATCCAGTAAAAGCAAACACATGGATCCAACGACTAAAAAAGGTGTTTGCAGTCATCAAATGTCCGGCTGAAGATAGGGTTTTATTTGCCACTCATAGGTTGAGGGGAGAGGCCCATCATTGGTGGAAAATGCAGAAAAAGGTATTTGGGATGCCAGAAAATGAAATCACTTGCGGTATGTTCGAGAAAGTATTTTTGAAGAAATATTTTCCTGCTAGTCTTCGTGGACAAAAGGAATGTGAGTTCTTACAATTAAGACAAGGCACTCATACCGTGACCGAGTACGATGCAAAATTTATGGAGTTATCTCATTATACTTCGTACATAGTGGAAGATAAATAAATAAAGGCAAGAAGGTTTTTCCAGGGATTAAGGGACAATATTAGGAAGCATCTATCAATGCTGAAGTTGGTTACTTATGAAGAAGTATTAGATATGGCCATTATTTATGAGAAGGAGCTAAAGCAGCAATTGTAAGAATTGCTGGATAAAGGTTTTATTAGGCCGAGCGTGTCTCCATGGAGTGTACCAATCTTGTTTGTTAAGAAGAAAGATGGAACTATGAGATTATGTGAAGACTATCGAGAACTGAACAAGATTATAATTAAAAATAAGTATCCTTTGCCAAGAATTGACAACCTTTTCGATCAGTTACAAGAAGCTTGTGTATTTTAAAAGATAGACCTCAAATCCAGTTATTATCAGCTTCCGATCGAAAAGGAGGATGTAGCAAAGATAGCATTTCAAACAAGATATGGGCATTATGAGTTTGTAGTAATACCATTTGGGTTAACAAATGTTCCAGCTGTATTTATGGATTTAATGAACCGAGTCTTTCGACCTTATCTAGACAAGTTTGTAATAGTCTTTATCGATGATATTCTTATTTATTCTAAAAGTTATGAATAGCACAAGGAACATTTGAAGATTGTGCTCCAAACCCTTCAAGAACATCAGGTTTTCGCAAAACTGAATAAGTATAAATTTTGGTTGGAAGAAATAGGATTTCTAGGCCACATCATTTCGAAAAAGGGAATTTCAGTGGAGCCAAAGAAGGTGGAAACCATAGCGAATTGGAATCGACCAACTTCTGTGTCTGAGGTACAAAGTTTTTTGGACATGACTGGATATTATCGAAGGTTTGTGGAGAACTTTTTCAGAATTGATATGTTGCTCACCCAGTTTACAAGAAGAAAGACTATGTTTGAATGAACTAAAGAGTGTGAGCAAAGTTTTGAAGTGCTAAAGGAACAGTTAACTTCTGCACTGGTTCTAACTATTTCAGATGAATTAGGAGGATTGGTAGTTTACTACGATGCCTCAAAGTTTGGACTGGACTGTGTTTTAATGCAACATGGAAATGTGGTTGTCTATGGATCCTGACAGTTGAAGAATCACGAAAAAAAATTATCCAACTCATGATTTAGAACTAGCTACAGTGGTGTTCATATTGAAAATTTAGAAACATTATCTCTATGGTGAAAATTTTTCTATTTATTTTGATCATAAAAGTTTAAAGTATTTATTTTTACTAAAAAAGAATTAAATATGATGTAATAAAGGTGGCTTAATTTTTTAAAAGATTATAACTGTGAGATTCAATATGAGTCTGAAAAAATTAATTTAGTAGCTGATACTTGAAGTCGCAGGTCAAGCCTTGTGACAAATCTGTAGATAAAATAGATGGAAGTATTGATTATCTGAAGTAGTGGGATATTCAAAGATATGTACGAGATAATCGGAAGATCTTAACGTATCTTCAGATTTAACCGGAGATACTAAAAGAAATTAAGGAGAAACAGGTAAATGATCCTTTACTTATAGATATTATTGGAGATTTGAGTAAAGACTTGCTGATCAATTTTAATGTTCATACTAATAGAGTTCTGAGGTTTAGAGACCGTTTGTGCGTACCCAATGATAAGGAATTAAAGGAGAAAGTCTTAAAGGAAGTTCATCGGTCCCGATATACAATTCATCTGGGGACAAATAAAATGTATCATGATTTGAAAAAGAAATTTTGGTGGAGAAATATGAAAAGAGATATTATAGCTTATGTGAAAAGATGTCTTATTTGCTAGTAGTTAAAAGTTGAAAGAAGAAGGCCATCTGGATTGCTACAGCCAATGCCTATCCCAAATTGGAAATTGGAAGATGTTGCAATGGACTTTGTATCAGGATTACCAATAACCCCCAAGAACCACAGCGCTATTTGGGTCATCATCGATCGGCTAACTAAATCGGCCCATTTCCTGACAATCATGACTACTTATTCCCACGATAAATTGGTACAGCTGTATATGAATGAGATTGTTAGACTTAATGGTGTACCTATAACGATTGTGTCAGATCGAGATTCAAGGTTTATTTCTAGATTTTGGGAAAGCTTGCATAAAAAGTTGGGGACGAAATTGAGGTTTAGTACAGCGTATTATCCCTAAACTGATGGCCAATCTGAACGAACTATTTAGATTTTGAGATAAAGAGAAGTTGGGATAATTATTTAGCCCTGTCAAAGTTTGTCTATAATAATAGTCACCCGGCAAGTATTGGCAGGGCTTCTTTTGAAGATCTTTATGGGAGGAAATGCCGATTACCTATTCATTAGGAAGAGGAAAGAGACAAGCAAGTACTTGGATCGAAAATTATTAAGGAAATGATAGAAAAAGTCAAAATGATTCATGAGAATTTAAAGGTAGCTCAGAACAGGCAAAAGAGTTACGCGGACAAAAGGAGATCAATGTTGAAGTTCGAAGTTGGTGATTTTGTGTAATTGCCCAAATCCTAGAATATAGAAAATTCCCGATGTCAAGTTATAATTACCTAAGGATGGTAATCCGGTCAACAAGTGTTGACCGGAAGGCGTGAAGAAGGTCTAATCCGGTCAATGTAAAATATTGACTGGAAAGCGTAAAGAAGGTATAATCCGGTCAACGTAAAATGTTCACCGGAAGGCGTAATCCGATCAACATAAAATGTTGACCGGAAGGCGTGATCCGATTAACTTAAAAGGTTAACCAAAAAACATGAATGGAAGGAAGGACGGGAAAGAGGAAAGTAATCCGGTCAACGCCAGTTAGTTGATCGGAATATATTTAAATAAGAAATATGAATCCGGCCAAGGTCAGTTGACTGAAAATTTAATGAGGAAACTCTTCAGGAATATAAAGCAATAAATAACATACTCCAAAACATTCCCCCTAGTGTGGACCATAAATAACCTAGAAATTTAATGAGAAACTCTTCGAGAATGTAAAGCCATAAATAACATATTTCGAAATATCACCCCTAGTCTGACCAAACTCAAACGACGGCCGCCAGACCCAAGGCCTATAAATAAGAACTAGATGGCGTGAGAGAGAGGCACGCAATAGAGTTTTCTAGTAAAGGGAGACCAAAGGTTCAAGGCGAAGTAAAAGAAGTCCAGGCAAGAATACTCACCCTTATTTTAAGTTTATGATTATGCATGTTTGCAATGCAAGTATATCTGATTTTTGATGAACTTATGTTTCAATATATATGATGTTGTTCATATGATTTAAGGAAGAATCATTCTTAATCGCATGAAGTCCTGTTATTCATGGTGTTCGATTTTTATTCTGCTTAAAGTATGATTATTTGTTGATCCATATGAATTGTCCTGTTATTCATGATGTTCGATTTTTATTCTGCTTACAGTATGATTATTTGTTGATCCATATGAATTGTCCTGTTATTCATGATGTTCGATTTTTATTCTGCTTAAAGTATGATTATTTGTCAATCTATTGATAATTGCAAAGACTTCCAACCCTTCAGCTTTGAAGAAAAAGAACTCCGGCCTTCAGAAAAAAAAACTCTGGCTTTCGGTAAAAAGAACTTCGGCTTTCAGTAAGAAGAACTTCGGCTTTCAGTAAAAAGAATTCCAACTTTTAGAAAAAAGAACTCTGGCTTTCAGTAAGAAGAACTCCGACTTTCAGTAAAAAGAACTTCGACTTTTGTTGAAAAAGAACTCCGGCTTTTGAACTTCGACTTTTGACAAAAAGAACTCTGACCTTTTTAAGAAAAGAACTCCGCCCTTTTTGAAAAAGAACTCCAACTTTTGAACTCCGGCTTTTAATAAAATGAACTCCGGCCTTTTTAAGAAAAGAACTCCGCCTTTTGAAAAAGAACTCCAGCTTTTGAACTGCAATTTTCATTGAAAAGGCCTCCGGTTTTAAGGAAAATGGACTATGGCTTCTAAGATCAAGGCTATAAAAACAAGAAAAATGTATGTAATCCTGATAGCAAGTGGAACTCTACGACTTTTGACTTTCGAACTATGACGTATGGCCATTAAAAGACATGAACTAAGAACCGAGTTTTCATTAAACTTGCTGTTAAAGATGGACGAATGATATTGGAGTGACACTCGAGGATTGCCTCCTGGGCTAGGGAGAGACTCTGGTGGCGTAAGACTTTTGGACTACGGCCCCGTATGCCGGATTAAAGGCATTACCACTCGCCTTGCAGAGTATAATGAGAGGATACAGCCTTAGGTTGTGGGGTAACACACAACCCTTCATCGATGAGGTCCACTCCCGTCCGGTCCCTAAAGATAATAAGAATTTCAAATGGTTTTTATGAAACTTCTGAAGACAAGATAATAAGAATAAGAATAAGAAAATTTTGAACTAAAGAAGAAATTATATGGTGATTTTATATGTAAAGTTATGATGTAAATCCTTACTTCGATCTGATTATATGTATGTTTACATTTTCTACATGTGAGTATCTTGCTGGGCTTTGTAACTCACTCTTGCCACTTTTCATATGATAAGAGGCTTATGGAGGACGAAGTTGAGTAGAACCATATGAAGTAGCTAGATGGCATAGCAGGCCAGAGCTGATAAATGAAGAACTTGATTTATTCCTTTTGATGTTTTGAGAAAACTTGTAGAATAGTTTCCGCTGTATAAGAATCTATGGATGTTAGTATGTTTCTGTGTTTTCTTTTTGGATAAATAAAATTGATAATTCTAGTAAGCATCTCAGATGATTTCAAGGCATTCAGGTTCGTCTAACCTTAGCATTGGCCGGCCATGTATAAAATTAAAACCAGAAGGCCAGCTCACGTAGTTTCGCATCAAGCAATCCTGTGTATAAAGAAAGGTTTATTCATATGAAAGAAAAGAAAAAATTTTATGTCCACCTAATTATTATCTATTAATTTATTTTAAGGCAAGGATTTAGGCTTGACGGCTTTATGCGATGGAATAAGGCCAGACTATCATAGTTAGTATCAGAGAGAAAACTGAGATGCTTTAGGTCAATTTGAATCAATACGGAAACTTACGGCAGGATTAGTTACGGTAAAGGGGAGGTTAGCTTTACTTATGCGTTGAACGGAGTAATTTGTGATAGCCACCCTTGGCTAGTAAACTGACGAAAATGTTCTTTTCAGAAATCAAAGTCGTCACTGAGGTCATGTCTAATAGAGGAAGGTGAGGAAGGCGAATCGTCCGGATTAACAACGCTCCGGACCCGGAGGCAAGGTACTTGAACCTGCTAGACAGGATGGCTGATGTTATAGAAGCCTTGGCTCCACCGACTCCGGTGACCACCCTAATTCCTGTTCAACAGGAGAGGTTGGTCAACGATTGCTTTACCAATGAGCGAGTCCCTAAATTCTCAGGAGAACCCGACCCATTGAAGGCAGATACCTGGATCCAACGACTAAAGTAGGTATTTGCGGTGATTAAGTGCCCTGATGGAAATATGGTTCTTTTTGCCACCCATAAGCTGGCGGGTGAGGCCCACCACTGGTGAAAATTACAGAAGAGAGTTTTTGAGGTACCAGACAGAGATATTACTTGGGAAATGTTTGAAGTAGCATTCTTGGAGAAATACTTCTAAGCTAACCTTTGCGGACAGAAATAGGATGAATTTTTTTGCTTAAGGCAAGGTACTCGCTCTGTGGCTGAGTACGATGTAAAGTTTATAGAGTTATCTCGTTATGCTCCTTATATGGTGGAAGACCAAGAGAGGAAGGCTAGGAGGATTTTTTAATGATTAAGAGACGATATTAGGAGGCACCTCTCAACTCTGAAGCTGGCCACGTATGGAGAGGTGCTAGAAAGGGCTGTCATCTATGAGAAGGAGCCGGAGAGAGGAGCATTTCTCAGGCAAAAGAACTCCGGTAGTCAAGCTTCAAGGGCCAGTGCTGGTGGAGGCCCTTCTAAGAAAGCGAGACCGATGAGATCTAGTGAAGAGCATAACCGATCTGCACAGATTTTCCGAACACCTAGTAATGCATATGATCATTGCAGAAAATCACATGAAGGGAAGCCGTGCTATAAGAACCTGGGAGTCTGTTATAATTGTGGCCAGGCTGGACACATGATCAAGAATTGCCCATTTTAGTCTCCCATTCTAGCTAAGATGTTTGCCGTTTCTACAAAGGAGGCCGAAACCTCTACGGAGGTTGTGGAAGGTACACCTTTTATCTGTGGCACTTCTAGTCATGTGCTCTTTGACTCAGGATCTACTCACTCATTCGTCTCCTATGAATTTGCAAAGTATCTTACGACCCTCCTTTAAGTTCTTGGCTGCCCATTGATGGAAGCCTCACCCATAGGGTCGTCTATAATTTTAAATGTGGTATATTCAGAGTGTCCGATAGAATCAAATAAATGCGTGATGCCTGTGAATCTGGTTTTGTTGGAAATGAAGGGCTTTGATGCAATCTTGGGAATGGATTGGCTAGCAAGGTATCATGCCAGCATTGATTGTTTTCAAAAAAGAGTGGATTTTACCATCCCACGAAACAAGCCTTTCTATATTCAGAGAGTCCGGCTTAAAGAAGCATCTTGCTTCATTTCGGCCCTCCATACCCGACACTTGATTGGTGATGGGTGCCAAGCTTACCTAGCCTTCACTAGTGTGACTACTGAAGGTCAAGGGACTCTGGAAAAAGAGATTCCTATGGTACGGGAGTTCAAAGACCTATTTCTTGATAAGTTACTTGGGCTGCCGCCCAAGCGGGAGTTGGAATTTGGAATAGAATTGGTGCCAGGATCAGCACCAATATCCAAAGCACCATATAGAATGGCACCGGTAGAACTTAAGGAATTAAAGCAGCAACTGCAGGAGTTGTTAGATAAAGGTTTTATTCGACCGAGTGTGTCACCATGGGGTGCACCAGTCCTATTTGTAAAAAAAAGGACGGGACCTTGAGGTTATACGTGGATTATCAGGAACTGAACAAAATTACCACCAAGAACAAATATCCTTTGCCAAGAATTGACGACCTCCTTGATCAGTTACAAGGAGCTTGTGTATTCTCAAAGATAGACCTTAGATCCGGATATCATTAGCTTCGGATCAGAAAGGATGATATAGCAAAGACTGCGTTCTGGACAAGATATGGGCACTATGAGTTTATAGTGATGCCTTTTGGGTTAACTAACGCTCTAGCCGTATTTATGGACTTGATGAACCGAATTTTTTAACCCTACTTGGACAAGTTTGTGATAGTCTTTATTGATGACATCCTTGTTTACTCAAAGAGCTATCAGGAACACAAGGAGCATTTGTGAGGTTCCGGGTTAATGAGAAAGGTAATTAAGGATTAATCATTGTCTTAGTAATTA
>JAODPA010086554.1:0-24812 GCA_025585075.1 Nepenthes mirabilis
CGAGCTTTTAGGTTCCTACCTTTCCATTTTTTGGCAGCCCACAGGATATTTGAGTGCCAGTCAGGGAAAGGCCAACTATGACCAGCCTTCTGGCGCATTAGACGCCAGACAGTCGAGGAGAAAGGGCAGTCAAAGAAAAGATGGTTATGGCTTTCAACCCCATTAGAACAGAGAACACAGTTCGTTGAGCGGTAAAGGAATCTGCTAATCCGATCTAGAGTGCTTAGCCTATTTCGGATGGCCAACCAAAGAATAAAGGCATGGGCCGGAATGTGCGAGGGGCCCCAGACAAGATCAGACCAAACAACTGCTTCGTTGGCCCCATGAAAGATCCCATACGCGGATTTAGTAGTGAAGATCCCAGAGCGGTCAGCAGTCAAGAGAACCCCATCACTGCGGAACTAGACAGGGGCATAGGGCGGCATACTGTCCACAATATCCGCAACCTCCATGTCAAACGGGTTAGGACACCTCCAGTTACCATCAAAGATGATGTCTTTTACCTTTGCATCCAGGGGCAGTCCAATGATACACCTGATCCGCGAGTCACAATGATCACAGAGCGGCCCCATTGGATGCCAATGGTCAAGCCAGAGGAAGGTGTCCACTCCATTTCCAATAACATATCGGATCTTGGAGCGGAGAGCATTCCAGAGCTTCATCATCTTTTTCTAACACCAAGGGGATGAATCAGGAACTTTTATGGTCCAAATGCTATGGTCATTGATCCGGTGGGTATGAGTCCAGGAAACCCAAATGGAACCAGGGTCCTTAGAGATGATTCTCCAGAAATGACGGTTCAAAAGAGCTTTATTGAATGCACACAGGCTTTTAAGGCCTAATCCCCCTTCCCTTTTCGGGGTGCAAACATCATTCCAGGTAACTTTTGCAGAGAATCTTCCTTCAAAGGAGCCGTGCCATAGAAATGAGCGAGGAATTTTGTCAATGCAGTTCAGAATGGTTTTGGGGAGGATGAACATGGAGGCCCAGAAGGTATGGATATTTGAGAGGATGGAGGAGATAAGTTGGAGTCTCCTAGCAAAGGAGAGCCAACGATTCTTCCAAGAAGAGGTTCTCTGTTGAATGCGATCAAGGAGAGGCTTGCAGTCCAAGATGGTAAGCTTCGTGGTGAGAAGGGGGACACCAAGATATCTGACAGGAAGATTCCCACGTTTGAAACCAAGAATGTCAAGAATGCCCTGGATGGTATCCTCACTGGCAGAACAGCAATAGATCTCACTCTTATCTAAGTTAGGGGTGAGACCCGACAGGCTACTAAAAAGGTTAAGACTTTCTTTAATAGCTCGAACGGAATTTCGGTCTGCTTTGGAGAACAGGAGCAGATCATCAGCAAACCCAAGCATCACAATACGAGATTTTTTGCAATTCCAGTGGAACTGAAATTCCAGGTTGGTCCTAGCCATTCTATCCAAGATCCCATTCAGAACTTCCATCCCAAGCACAAAGAAATAGGGGGAGAGAGGGTCCCCCTGCCAAAGGCCTTTGGCGCCACGAAAGAAACCCACCGAAGTACCATTCCAATTGATGGAGAACGAGGTGGTAGTGATGCATTGCTCTATCCAACTGATCAATGTGGGGGGAAACTTCATCATCTCAAGGGCGGCCAGAATAAAGACCCAATGGATAGAGTCAAAAGCCTTCATCAGATCAACTTTAAGCGCGCAACAGGGAGCCCCTTTATTGATGTGGTATTTATGAAGTAAGTCCTGAGCAAGCAGGATATTATCTCCAATGTTCCGACCAGCAACGAAAGCAGTTTGGCACTTGCCAATGAGGTAGGGGAGCGCGGTTTGAAGGCGCCCAGCAAGGATCTTGGAGATGATCTTGTAGATGACATTGTAGCATGCAATGGGACGGAAGTCCGAGACTCTTGTAGGGGATTTGATCTTCGGGACTAAGCAGATCAAGGTCGTATTGATCTGTTTCAAGATTTTTTCATGATGAAAAAAATCTTGAACAGCTTCAATAACGGAGTCACCAATTTCATTCCAAGCAACTTTAAAAAATTTTGCAGAAAAATCATCCGGGCCAGGGGCTTTATTGTCATCAATTGAGAACAGAGCCCGGCGGACATCGTCAGCAGAGATGGGGCAGCAGAGGGACGGCCAGAGGGAATCTGGGACTGATTTGAGGATAAAAGGATGGAGGTTCTCCTTAGAGAGAGCCCCTCCCGATCTGCCAGTACCCAAGAGATGAGAGAAGTGGTTGACAAAGAGTTGTTGAACTTCCTCCAAGTTGCAGGTTGGAGAACCATCTTCTTTGGTTAGGGAGAGAATCCTATTCCTGTTGTGATTGCCAGCAATGGAACGGAAGAAGAATTTTGAGCACTGGTCTCCATCCTTTAGCCATCTAATCTTCGCCTTTTGCTGTAAAAATTCAAGTTCAGTGCGCAAGGCTCTGCAGTAATCAGCTTTCAGCCTATCTTCCTCATTAATTCCAATCTGAGGGCCAAGGGCTGGACAACACCTCTGGAAGCCCTCGAGCAACGCTCGCGCGCGGGCGACTTCCTCATGAACATTCCCACGTTTCGATTTAATTCCTTCATCTTCCCCTTGAGGATGCGAAGTTTAGAGACTAATCGAAAAATGGGGACCCCCTGAATGCCACAATCCCAGCATTGGCGAACAATGGGGAGAAAATTGGGATGATGTACAAGGAAGTTGTTGAATCGAAAATTTTTAGCTTGCAGTGGCTTCTAGGAATGGGGGTAGAGAATGCAAGGGGAGTGGTCCGAAAGTCTAGTCGGGGGAAAGGAGGCTACAGAGGGGAACTCCAAAAGCCAAGGACCATTTACCATTAGACGATCCAGCTTTCGAAAAGTACGAGATCCAGGATTCCTACTGTCGTTCCAGGTGAAAAAGGCGCCGGTAAAGCTTAGATCTTGCAAGTTACAATCATTGAGACAACTGTCAAGAGCCCTGGAACTAGGTCCGTTCCAATAGCCCCCAAAGTTTTCAGTAGGAGCTCTAATGGCATTAAAGTCCCCCAAAGCAGCCCAGGCCTTATTGTAGATATGGTGGTGGATGATTCTCAGATCATTCTAGAGGAGTCTCCTGTCAATCTCCAAATTTGAAGCATAGATGAAGGATAAGAAGCATGAGTGATTATTGATTTTATTGATTACTTTACAATGGATGATTTGAGCAGTTTTTTCCATGACACTCAAATCAACAAAATTTTCATCCCAACCAATCCAAATGCGACCGGAAGGGCTGTCAGAGTAATTTCACTCCCAATTCCAGGAAGGCATCAGCATTTTGGAGATAAGGCCAGCCTTATCTTCCTTTACCCGAGTTTCAACAAGACTAACAATGGGTCATTTTGAGGACAAAATGAATTGCTTGACGTCTTGGATTTTGGGGGCCCCATTTAGCCCCCGAACGTTCCAACAAGCAACACTAACCATTGGGAGTGGGGGAGGGGGGAATTTTCTTCTTAGCCCCGTTAGTGTTCTTTGCTGTTTGTTTCACCGAGGGTGGCCCAACGTCCTTTTCTTTCGGAACAAGGGGCTCCTCAACCAGCGCCCGCTTAGCCGTACGGGAGCTTTGGGTGGCTGTAGAGATGTTAGCGGAGGAGGGACCAGGGTGGGTCACAGCCAGCTTGACCTCATCAGGAGTGGGAGGAACGCAGGCAGGATAATTTTTATCCCTGATGCTGCTATCTGAATCAGGGGGAGGAAAGCCCTGTGGCTCCTCCGGCAGAATGGAGTCCTCCGAATTTTGTAGGGCTACGAAAGCACTGCTGCTATCCGATTCAGGGGGGAAAGCCCTGAGGCTCCTCCGGAAGAATGGAGTCATCCGGATTTTGCAAGGCTGCAAAAGCATTTGAGGTTGGTACAGTGCTCGCTGTCTTCACACCAACCTCAGCAGTGGTAGCCACTGCCTTAGGACTTAGTCCTATCTGGGTCAAGCCTGCCGAAGCAGAAGGTGGGAAGCGACCAGAAGGTTTGGACTTTGAGGGGGATTTCCTTGGGGTCTTAGAGCGATGTGGAGCAGGGAAAGATTCCCCTTGACCAGGCTTCCAGGTTTACTCCACCACCACATCTACTCCCTGGGAAGAGCCCACTATTGTACTCAGATTGACTTTGATACAATATGGATTAATGGAAAGCGGCAGGAATCTCTACACAGATACGGGCAACCTTTAGGCGATCCCTCTTGGCGGTTGCAGGATCTAAATTCAAGGGCTTTCCAATGGCGCTGGCAATCCAGCTGAGCCCAAGGGGAGTCCAGAACTGCATCGGCACCCCTTTCAGATGAATCCAGATAGGGAAGGTGCTATGTTCTTCTTTAGTGAGAATCTGGTTCGGGGACCATTTCTTGAGAAAAAAAGGCCGCCTAGCAAGGGTCCAAGGACCATGGTTTAGGCATTTCTGCATTTGAGCAGCATTGGCGAACCGAAAAAGGAAGAAGCCGGAATCTATTTCGGCAACGTGGGATAACCCAAACTTTGCCCAGATTTTCCGTGCAATGTGGTTAACAATGTAGAAATTTAGGGGGTTTTCAAAGAAATAACCCACAAGAGAATCTTTTCATTCCTCGTCACCCTGCTGAATAACTTCAGCAAGGGGAAAAATCTCTACAGCAGAGCTAGAAGGGGAGGGAGGGGGGACCCCGTGGGCATGGATACAACCAAGGAAAAATCAAGGGTCACGGGGGAGGGTGCAATACAATGAGCCAGCTGAGGGAAAATAAAGGAATGCGTGGACCCAGAGTCAAAAAATACTGAGCAAGAAACACCACAAACTGGATGAATACCTTCCACCACCTCATCTGATGCTCTGGCCTTGCTAGTAGTCACTGCAAAAGCTTTACCCTGCACCGCTGGCTTCGGAGCCGTAAACCTCGATGCTTAAGGGCACTCCCTAGCTCTATGCCCCACTTGGCCACAAGTGAAGCAAGCACCCGTCAACCTGGGACACGGCCTATCCTCATGCATTCTTCCACAGTGTTGACATAAACCCACCGAAGCTTGAGAAGACGATGAATTCTGGCCACTCCTCTGACCACTCTGTCTAGAAACGAGCTACCTCGGCTTTTTGTACGGTCTCCCCTAACTAGTCCCGGTGTTGTCACTTGTCCCGCTTTTACTAGCCGACCTCTTTCTGAAGAATTCTTCCTTTGCATGCTCTTATTCATAAATCAAAGCCCGATCCAGCACATCAGCATAGGTGGCCAATTTAATGGTTGCCAGCTGCTTGCGAATGTCATCCCGTAAGCCCATTTAGAACTTCCTAGTCCTCCTTTCTTCATCTTCGACCATATAGGGAGCAAACCATGACAACTCTAAAAACTTGGCATCATACTCCGCCACTGTTCGGTTCCCTTGCCTTAGCTTGAGAAACTCCTCCTCTTTCTGAACACGAAGGCTAGATGGAAAGTATTTCTCTAGAAATACATCCTCAAATATCTTCCAGGTAATTTCAGCCTTCGGTACCCCCAATGCTCTTTTCCTCATCTACCACCAATGGTGAGCCTCACCCTCTAGACGGTAAGACGTGAACAACACCCGGTCCTCCTCTGGGTATCGGATCACGGAAAATAACCTCTTAAGGCTCTCTGTGATGGACCGGCCACATCCACTGCATGCGGCCGCTCGTCGATCTAAACCGATCATATACTCTGGTAAAAAAGGTGGACTTAAAATGTTTTTTCTTTCTTTTCTTTTATATATATACTTTACATTGCGTGCACAGGATCGCGTGAGGCCCGACTTTGTGAGTTGGCGGCCAAGGAGGGGCCGTGGGTTTTCTCTCTCGACCGGCAAAGACGTGGTCGGTCAGACATGAAGGTCCCAAAAACAAACTGAAATGCCCTAGGAATCACAAATCACTCAAACCATAACAGCGTACGGAAGCATACTAATATTCATTAACTTTCAGCAACAGAAGTATTTTACAAATCTTTCCCAAAATATCAAAAGCGAAAACAACAATTATACTCCTTTGCTGCTTAATTTTTGGCCAGCTATCCTGCCTATCCAGTCCATCGGACTTCATTCTTTTTCATCTGGCATGAACTCGTCATCATCATCATTTGAAAAACAGAAGGGGTGAGCTAGAGAGCCTAGCAAGGTACTCATGCATAAATCATGCATAGTCATGAACAATGAGACAAACAAACAGAATGCAATAGAGGCGTATATGCATACAGTTTCATAAAACATGGCCGGAGTCAATGCAAACCGATTCCAAAGTCATTTTTATGCAATTTGATTTTCAAAACATGCTTCTGCTTCCAATTTTATTTCCGTCAAAAATCGGCTACATTTAAGATCTGCAACTCTTGACCATCATATCTCAATAACGGCTACATTTAAGGTCTGCAGTCTCGACCCTCTGAATCATCAAATTCCATAACGCTACATTTAAGGTCTGTAGTCATGACCAAATCAAACGGCTACATTTAAGGTCTGCAGTCTTGACTAATCAAATGGCTACATTTAAGGTTTGCAGTTCTCAACTATCATATTTCAATAACGGCTACATTTAAGGCCTGCAGCTGCTCGGCCATCAAATACATAGTTTCGCAAATCCGAAGTCAAATTATGCGATTAACATAAGGCCCTTCTTCTAAAGTCTTAAAAACTGCCGGAGGTCCTTTAATAAAAGCCGGAGGTCTTTTTATCAAAAGGTCAGAGGTCATTTATCAAAAGTCAAAAGTCTTATATTATAAAGCCAAAGGTCGCTTTATTACAAGCCGGTTTCAAAGTTTCAGTACAGATGCCGATTTCAAATCATAATACAAGGCCGGTTTCAAAAATTAGAATGCAAATGCCAGTTTCAAAATCATGATACAAGGCCGGTTTCAAAATCACAGTACAAATGCCAATTTCGAAATACGATACAGGGCCGATTTCAAAATTACACTACAAGGCCGGTTTCAAAATCACAAAGCAGATGCCAGTTTCAAAATCACATTACAAGGCCGGTTTCAAAATCACAATGCATTGCCAATTTCAAAATTTCAACACAAATGCAGATTTCGATTAAGGCCGATTTCTATTATTCTATAAGGCCGGTTTCAAATTTGGGCAATGTAAGTGTCATACAAGCTGATCTACTCTTTCATTTTCATGTACTCTAGTTTAAACATGAGTTTAGCAGAAGGCAGAAAGCATGCATTCGAACTAGAATACAACTTATCAAACAGTAATAAAAACGGTATTCATTTAATCTAAATCGAAAAGGAAAATCGACAGTTTCATTTAAAGCTGAAACTTTGGAGACGGAAATATAAGTGCTTAAGTATGAACTTTAACATCTAGGCACACAAACTCAAAAGAATGATCGTCAGATACACTTATAATATTCTGAAGTTAAAACAGAGTATTAAATCATGAACCTAAAAAAACAGGGGGGGTACACTTGCATTAAGTCATGAACTTAAAAACAGGGAGTACGCTTGCCTGAATCTCCTAACTTAGAGTCGGCGTGGAATTCTTTCTTTGTTCTTCCACCAGAAGGCTTAGCCGAGAGCTTTCCCTCCACGTTTCCTTAAATTCTCTTGTCCCGTATTTATAGACCTTTGGTCTGACGGTAGTAGGTAGGGCAGGTCAACCACTCGGGATTGTTTGAAAGTCGGTTACCTAATTAGGCATGGTCGCCCTGACTCTAGTCATAATTAGTCGTCACGTCAATCAACCGGGCGGCCAACTCTCCCTTTACGTTTCTGGTCAACTAGCATTGACCGATAAAATTTTCCCTTCACGTTTTTCGGCCAACAGGCGTTGACCGGATTAACTTTCTTATTATATTTTTTAGTCAATGCAGTTGACCGGATTCATTTCCCTTCACCTCTTTGCCATTCTCTTGATATAAAAGAATTTGGTCATTATATTTTCGACGATAGAAGATCTCAAAAATTTGGTACATTACACTCTCTAACGACGAATCTGCCTTAAGTGGGGTCAAGATCTCCCGTAAAAGCCGGCATTCGCTCCTAGACGAAGCGATCATAAGCAGATGGCTCCGGATTAACAAGAGCCTGAACAGGAGCCGGAACGAGAATAGGGGCCTGATGTCGCTGCTCCATATTCTCTATGATATTCATGAGACGCCCCAACAAATTCAAATACTCAGCCACTTGATCTCAGGTGTAACAGCCCAGATCCTAAAATGTAGAAAGTCCCCGACATCGAGTCAAGGGAAATTTAGGGCTATCCAGTAAACAAGTGTTGACTGAAAAGCATGAAGAAAGACGTAATCCGGTCAACGTCTGTTGACCGAAAAACGTAAAGGAAGGCTTATCCGGTCAATGCTAGTTGACCGAAAGGAAGGGAAAAGAGGAAAGTAAACTGGAAATGCTAAGGGTAAGTAAAATCTGGTCAATGCCAGTTGACCGAAATGTGTAAGAAGAGAAACATAAATTCGGTCAAGGCCAGTTGACCAAAAATAATAAGGAAACCCTTACGAAAAGTAGAGTCAGAATAACCATGCCTGAGTAGGTAACCTACTCCCAACCACCCCCGAGTGGTTGACTTTTCCTACCTACTACCGTCAGACACAAGGGCCTATAAATAAGAACTAGAGAGCGTAAGGAAAGAGGTTAGGAAGAGGGTTTCGATAGAGTTTTCTAGTTAAGGAAGACCAAAATTTCAAGGCAAAGCAAAGGAATTCAGGCAAGAGTACTCACCTTTTTGTTGATCATATGTTTAATGCAAGTATACCCTGTTTTAAGATCATGATTTAATGCAAGTGTACTCATGCTTGCAAGGCAAGTATATTTGATTTTTGATGAACTTATGTTACGGTATGTATGATATTTGTTCTGACGTTTGATTTAAGGAAGAATATCTGTTAACCGTATGTTAAAAGAAGCCCTGTTATTCATGATGTTTGGTTTCTTTATGCACGAAGTAGGGTTATTTGTCGATGTGCATGAACTTCGATAATTGCATATTTAAGAAAAAGACTTCTGACTTTTGAGAAAAGACCTTCGACTTTGTTAAAAGAAAGGTATTTGGCATTTGTCCCATGAAATTGAAACCGGCCTTAGAGTATGTTTTGAAATCGGAATTTGTCCCATGGATTTGAAACCGGCTTGTAAAGCGACGTATAAGATCAATGATTTGAAACCGGCTTTTGAGAAAAGACCTCCGTCTTTGATAAGTTAGACCCTGATATTTTGACAAAAGACCTTTGGTTTTAAGATGCTAAAAGAAAGGCTATACAAACTTCAATTGTTTGAAGTTAAGAACAAAGGCTATAAGAGCAAGGAAAAATGTATGTAATCTGGACAGCAAGTGAAACTCTACAACTTTTGATTTTTGAACTATGATGGATAGCCATTAAAAGATATGAACTAAAGAACCGAGTTTCCATTAAACTTGTTGTTAAAAATGGATGAAGGATATTAGAGTGACACTCGAGGGCTCTAATGGCCCAGATCCTAGAATATAGAATATCCCCGATGTCAAGTTAAAATTATCTAAGGATAGTAATCCGGTCAACAAGTGTTGACCGGAAGGTGTGAAGAAGGAGTAATCCGGTCAACAAGTGTTGACCGGAAGGCGTGATGAAAGAATAATCCGGTCAACATAAAATATTGACCGAAAAACATGAATGGAAGGAAGGACGGGAAAGAGGAAAGTAATCTGGTTAATGCCAGTTAGTTAACCGGAATGTATTTAAATGAGAAACATAAATAACCTGAAAATTAATAAGAAAACTCTTTGAAAATGTAGAACCATAAATAACCTAGAAATTTAATAAGAAAACTCTTTGGGAATGTAAAGCCATAAATAACATACTCCGAAATATTCCCCCCAGTGTGGCCAAACCCAAACGACGGCCGCCAGACCCAAGGCCTATAAATAAGAACTACAGGGCGTGAGAAAGAGGCACGCAATAGAATTTTCTAGTAAAGAGAGACCAAAAGTTTAATGTGAAGTAAAAGAAATCTAGGCAAGAGTACTCACCCCTGTTTTAAGTTCATGATTATGCATGTTCACAACGTTAGTATATCTGATATTTTTATGAAATTATGTTTCAGTATGTATGATATTTGTTCTGCTCCTTTGATTTAAGGAAGAATCGTTCTTAATCGCATTTTAGAAAAAGAAACCCTGATATTCATGACGTTCGATTTTGTTCTGCTTGAGGTATGATTATTTGTCGATTTATATGAATTTTGATAATTATATGTTTAAAGAAAAGACTTCCAACCTTTGAGAAAAGAACTCCGCCTTCTTGAGAAAAGAGCTATGGCTTTTTTAGAAAAGAACTCCGGCTTTTAAGAAAAAGCACTCCATCCTTTTTAGAAAAGAACTCCGGCCTTTTGAGAAAAGAACTCCGCCTTCTTGAGGAAAGAGCTCCGGCTTTTTAGAAAAGAACTCCGACTTTTTTTGAAAAGAACTCCGGCCTTTTGAGAAAAGAATTCTGACCTTTTTAGAAAAAGAACTCCGCCATTGTTAGAAAAGTACTCCGATTTTTAAGAAAAAGATTTCCTACTTTGAAGAAAAAGACCTCTGACTTTTGATCAAAGAATCTTCGACTTTAAGATGATTAAAAGGCTATACGGACTTTAATTGTTGATGTTAAAGAACAAAGACTATAAGAACAAGGAAAAACGTATGTAATCCAGACAGCAAGTGGAACTCTACGACTTTCGACTTTCAAACTATGACGGATGGCCATCAAAAGAAATGAACTAAGAACCGAGTTTCCATTAAACTTGCTGTTAAAGATAAATGAAGGATATTGGAATGACACTCGAGAACTGCCTCTTGGGCCATGGGAGGAGACTTTTGGTGGCATAAGACTTTTGGACTACGGCCCTGTATGCCAGGTTAAAGGCATTACTTCCCGCCTCTGGGAGCATAATGAGAGGATACGGTTTTAAGTTGTGGGGTAACACAAAACCCTTCCTCGATGTTGTCCGCTTCCGTCTGGTCCCTAAAGATGATAAGAATTTTGAATGTTTTTTATGAATCTTCTGAATACAAGATAATAAGAATAAGAACAAGGAAATTCTAAACTAAAGAAGAAATTATATGGTGATTTTATATGTTAAAGTTATGAAATAAATCCTTACTTTGATCTGATTATATGTATGTTTATATTTTCTGCATGTAAGTATCTTTTTTTGGTAAGTAATTAATTGCATTAAAATTTGAATAAACTGTACAAACAGCTATATTTTTTATCAAGTATTTTACCGACTTGGAAAAGGAACATAGAAAGAGGGATTCCCCTTAAACATGACACAAAAGTCATAAATAAAAGATTACACAATTGGAATCGGCTATTGAGACGCAAAACCACAAACTGCTAGCAATACTGAACAGGAGGACGCTACTTCAGCAATTCCACGTCAGGAGGCGAACCCAGCCATGTCAGCATATCCGCATGAAGAGAGCAAAGAGGCAATCACGAAGGCGAATAAAGCCACTCCGTCCAAGAAGAGCATCAAGCACTCCGGCCACCAAGGAACACAAGCCACTCCGTCCTTCCTTTTAATGAAACAAAGGGACTCTGGAAAATGTTTGCAAAGAGGTCACTCCGATTTTTAGAACTCCGGATAAAGATGATCCGGCTTTAAGAGCTCCGGATAAAAGGAAGCACTCTGTCCAAAAGGGCTCCGGATAAGAGCACTCTGACTTAAGAGCTCCGTATAAGAGTGATTCGGCTTTCGGCCTCTAGGGATAAATGCACTCCGGCTTAAGGACCACCGGAATCATCAATCGCAAAATCACTCCGGCCAAGAAGCACTCCGGCTTTCATGTCCAACTAACCTTAATGTTGGCCGGCGAAGTATGAAATTAAAACCGAAAGGCTAGCTCATGTAGTTCAGCCTCAAGCAATCCTGTGTATAAAAGAAAGGTTTATTCATATGAAAGAAAAGAAATTTTTTTATGTACACCTAGTTGTTATCTATTATCTATTTTGATGCAAGGATTTAGGCTTGACGGCGGCTTTATGCGGTGGAATAAGGCCGGTCCGTCACAGTTGGTATCAGAGAAAGAACTGAGATGCTTTAGGTCAATTTAAATCAATACGAAAACTTAGGACAGGATTAGTTAAGGCAAGAAGGGGGTTAGCTTTACTTATGCTTTGGACGGAGTAATTTGTGATAGCCACCCTTGGCTAATAGACTGACAAAAATGTTCTTTTCAGAAATCAAAGTCGTCGCTGAAGTCATGTCTAATAGAGGAAGGCGAACCGTCTGGATTAACAACCCTTCGGATCCGAAGGCAAGGTACTTGAACCTGCTAGACAGGATGGCTGATGTTATAAAAGCCTTGGCTCCACCAACTTCGGTGACCACCCCAATTCCTATTCAACAGGAGTGGTCAGTCTACTATCGCTTTACCAATGAGCGAATCCCTGAATTCTCAGGAGAACCCGACCCATTGAAGGCAGATACCTGGATCCAATGACTAAAGAAGGTGTTTGTGGTGATTAAGTGTCCTACTGAAAATATGGTTCTATTTGCGACCCATAAGCTGGCAGGTGAGGCCCACCACTGGTGGGAATTACAGAAGAGAGTTTTTGAGGTACCAAACAGGGATATTACTTGGGAAATATTTGAAACAACATTCTTGAAAAAATATTTCCCAGCGAACCTTCGTGGACAGAAAGAGGATGAATCTCTTCGCTTAAAGCAAGGTACTCACTCTGTGGCTAAGTACGATGCAAAGTTTGCAGAGCTATCTCGTTATGCTCCTTATAAGGTTGAAGACCAGGAGAGGAATGCTAGGAGGTTTTTTCAAGGATTAAGAGACGATATTAGGAGGCACCTTTCAACTCTGAAGTTGGCCACGTATAGGGAGGTGCTAGAAAGGGCTGTCATCTATGAGAAGGAGCTAGAGAGAGGAGCATTTTTCAGGCAAAGAACCTTTAGTCAGCTTCAAGGGCCAGTGCTAGTGGAGGCCCTTCTATGAAAGAGAGACCGTTGAAATCCCATGTGGAGCAGGACCAACCTGTACAGACTTCCTGAGCATCTAGCAATGCATGTGATCATTGCGAAAAATCGCATGAAGGGAAGCCGTGCTATAAGAAGCTGGGAGTTTGCTATAACTGTGGCTAGGCTAGACACATGATCAAGAATTGCCCACTCGCTAAACAAGCCCTAGGATTTAAGTCTCCCATTCCAGTTAAGGTGTTTTCTGTTTCTACAATCGAACATTACTGTAAGGCCAGGAACATTTTGCTTCAGCCGGGGTTAGAGAGAGAAGCTCTGCCTTCTCTCTTCTTTGTTTTCAAATTTTTGCCCTGCCCTGGGCACTCCTTTCGTCTCTGCATTCGGCGCCGCCAGAGGCGGCCATGGCCGGCCTCCTGAGCTCTCCCCCAGGTTCCCGACCAGACCTAGGCCTTCTCTCTTCTTCCCCTCACTCTTCTGAAACGGCGGTTTCACCCTCTTCATCTCTTTTCGCCAAGCAATCGGACGTTCTCCCTCTCGTTCACCCTCCCGCGTTGGCTGAGGGCGTTTTTAGCTTTCCAAAAGCTATGACGGTACCGGATTCGAACTCCCCATCCTAGTCCGACATAGTTCAGAAAGGTGGTTTGCCTTCCTCCCCTGTTATGAGTTTCTTTCCTCCACAATGTGTGGATGGCGGTGTAGCCCGTATCTCTCCTCTGCTTGAGGTCTTGCAGCAAAGTAATGAAGTCTGGAAATCCACGCTTTTGGGGTTCTTCTCTAGCAAATCCCTGCACTTCCAATCTGTTGCCCATATTGCTCAGCGGATCTGGCAACGCTTTGGAATCTTCCATATCACTGAGAGTGCAGATGGTTTCTTCCTCTTTTGTTTTTCTTCTGATGTCAACAGGGACGCGGTTCTGGCCAGGGGACCGTGGTTTTTCAAAGGTATTCCTATTTTTCTCAAATGTTGGCGTCCGGGAATGCCTTTGGCCAAAGATAATTTCATTTCTCTTCCAATCTGGATTAAATTGAGGAATGTCCCTGTTGATTTCTGGACCCCTCTGGGGCTTTGCTGGATCAGCAGCGCGGTGGGCAAACCTATCAATTTTTATGCCGCCATGGCTCGGATGAACCGAATGCATTATACACGGATTTGCGTTGAAGTCAAGCAGGACGCTGTTATCCCATCAAAAATTATTTTAAGCAAATATTCTGATTCTGAGGTGGAGCGGGTTGTTGAGGTTGAGGTGGAATCTCCTGACAAATCCTTGAGGGTTAAGCCTTCTGTTGGTAAGTTTCCCAGGATGGGAGTTCTATCAAATCTTCATCCTCTGTCTTCTTCCTCTTCGGACGTGGTGTCTGGTGATTTGGGTTGCCCAGTAAATTCATCACCCCCCTTGTCAAGGACCTAGAAGTGAAGAAACTAGTGGCCTCGTGCGCTCAATTAGGCGAGCAGGTTGGATCAGAAGGTCTAGATGAGGCCTCTTCCTTTCGTTTTCCTCCTGTTGATGTTGTCTATTCAGATTCGGGTGATGCTGGGCCTGTGGGATGTGCTCAAGTTGGCAAATTTTTGAATTCTACTTCAGAGGTGGCTCTGTCTGATGCCTCAGGTCGCGATTTCTATGCTGATGAGGCTTCTCATGAGGTGGAAAATCAGAGGGGAAGCTTGCCGACTACTGAATTAGAAGGGCAATGTTATGAGGTTCCTGTTATTAAGGAACCTGATGTCTCCCGGATTTTCTCTGGCTCCGGTTTGTAGCCTCTTGAACGGATGCCTGCTGATTGTGTTCCAACCGGGTGTAGTTCGGAGAGCTCTTCTATGGAGGCCTGTAGTGAATCGGCTGTTGCCCTGCTTGAGGATGCCCCGGCTGCTGGCTCTCTTCCTGGACCCCTCGCGGTCCTGCCTGATCCCCATGCTTCGGGTCCAATTGCGGTAGTAGATCCTGATTTTACCCCCGAATCTATCTCTCGAATCATTCAGAAATACTCCCTGGATGGCTCTCCAATTGTTCTAGTAGGGACTAGCTCTGTGAACAAGAAGGATGCTCTGGATGGTAGTATTCCGGACACGGATCTGGTCATCGATCAAATCCCTATATCTGATTCAGATGATGAGGATCCATTTGAGAAGGATCCGTTGTACTTGGCTTTACGGCAGCTCCTGGACTCAGATGGCTCTCGTCAACTATTTCAAGACACCCTTGCTGAGCATAGGAACCTTGTGAAGGACTTCCTGAACAGGTGCTGGCTAGATATAGCTGATGAGAACCTTAGTAAGTTCCGCTCAGCCTTTCCGTTGGATGCGGCAGACAAAGGGTTTCCCCCTGATGCTTATTTGTTGGCTTTCCAACTAGTTTTTACGGCTGACACCTCTCAAACCCATAGTGCCTCATTCTCTCCAGAGGAGGAGAAGGTTGTCTTTGGATTCCTGTCTTCCTTGCTGAAAACGGCAACGAGTTTTTCGGGTATCCAGTATTGTAATTAGTTTGAATTTTTAGCTGGTCTTCATGGCAATGCCTTTATGATCCCGTCTGAAGAACCCTGGCTACAGTACAAGTCTGGGAGGCAGCGTAAAGCTGCATCCAAGAAAAATCGGACTTCTCATGCATGAAAACCTGCAGCTGCTGGTTTGGGAGTGGGAGGTTTTGTGCCTTGAGGCAGTTTGGAGGCCAGAGTGCTTCTTGTTTTGCTATGCGGCCGAAGTGGCCTTGCGTGATGTCCGGAGTGAATTTTGCCTCAGTAGCCGGAGTGGACGGAGATGCTTTTGAGGCCGGAGTGGCCTTGTGCCTTTCAATATCCGGAGTTCTGTGAAGAACTGGTTCTGTTCAGCTGTTGACAAGGAGGATGATGTTCTGCTGGGAACCGTATAGCTGACGTGGATTTGAGCATGCCAGTTTTTTTTGCTGACGTGGCTTCTCTGGGGTTGGCTATTTGATGAGGGCATTATGTTGAAAGACGGAGTGCTTCTTTGCCTTAAGGCCGGAGTACCTCCTTGCTAAAAGGCCGGAGTGTTTTTTTGCACTTAATGGTCAAAGTAGGCCGGAGTGTGACAACGACGGAGTGGTTGCTGTTTTGGATTCTGCGTACACTTTGGCGGATCCGGTATTCATCAATTGGTCGGATGGGTTTTTCATTTACAGTAATCGACTATTATTGTAATCTTACTTCTTACTGACTTTTGTCATCGGTTTAGGGGTCCCCCTTATTTCTATGTTTCTTTTTCCAAGTCGGCAAAACACTTAGAAAAAAAATAGTTCGTTGTACATTTTACTTTTATTTAATGCAATTAATTACTTATCAAAAAAAAAGTGTTTGCTATTTCTGCAAAAGAGGCCGAAACCTCTACGGAGGTAGTGGAAGGTACACTTTCTATCTGTGGCACTTCTAGTCATGTGCTCTTTGACTCAGGATCTACCCACTTATTTATCTCCCATGAATTTACGAAGTATCTTACGACCCTCCCTCAAGTTTTTGGCTGCCCATTGATGGTCGCCTCACCCACAGGGTGGTCTGTAATTTTAAATGTGGTATATTTAGAGTGTCCAATAGAATCAAATGGATGCGTGATGCCTGTTAATCTTGTTTTGCTAGAAATGAAGGGCTTCGATGCAATCTTGGTAATGGATTGGTTAGTAAGGTATCATGCCAGTATTGATTGTTTCCGAAAAAGAGTGAATTTCTCCATCCCTGGAAACAAGCCCTTTTATATTCAGGGAGTCAGGCGTAAGGAAGCATCTTGCTTCATTTCGGCCCTCCATGCCTAGCACTTGATTGGTAATGGGTGCTAAGCTTACTTAGCCTTCGCTAGTGTGACTGAAGGTCAAGGAACTCTGGCCAAAGAGATTCCTGTTGTACGAAAATTCGAAGACCTATTCCCTGATGAGTTACCTGGGCTGCTGCCCAAGCGAGTGTTGGAATTTGGAATAGAATTGGTGCCAGTATCAGCACCAATATCCAAAGCACCATATAGGATAGTGCCGGTTGAACTTAAGGAGTTAAAACAACAACTCCAGGAGTTGTTAGATAAGGGTTTCATTCGGCCAAGTGTGTTGCCATGGGGTGCACCGGTCCTGTTTGTAAGAAAGAAGGACATGACCTTGAGGTTATGCGTGGATTATTGGGAACTGAATAAAATTACCACTAAGAATAAATATCCTTTGCTAAGGATTGACGACCTCTTTGATTAGTTACAAGGACCTTCTGTATTCTTAAAGATCGACCTTAGATCCGGATACCATCAGCTTCGAATCAGAATGGATGATATAGCAAAGACTGCTTTCCGAACTAGATATGGGCACTATGAGTTTGTAATGATGCCTTTTGGGTTGACTAACGCGCCAGTCGTATTTATGGACTTGATGAATCGAGTTTTTCAACCCTACTTAGACAAGTTTGTTATAGTCTTTATTGACGACATCCTTGTTTATTCAAAGAGCTGTGAGGAACATGAGGAGAATTTAAGGACCACACTCCTGATCCTTAGGGAATACCAGCTGTTCGCCAAACTGAATAAATGTGAATTTTGGATAGATGAAGTGGGACTCCTTGGACACGTCATTTCCAAAGAAGGAATTTCCGTTGACCCTAAGAAGGTGGAGGCAGTAGTGAAATGGAACCGGCCAACATCTGTGACCGAAGTACAAAGCTTCTTAGGCTTGGCCGAATATTACAGACGACTTGTGGAAAACTTCTCCTAAATCGCCTTACCACTCACACAACTAACAAAGAAAAAGGCTAAGTTTGAGTGTACCGATGATTGTGAAAGGAGCTTTCAGGCACTTAAAGACCGGCTAACTTTTGCACCGGTCCTGACCATTTCAAATGAATCAGGAGGACTGATTGTCTATTGTGATGCCTCAAAGATTGGATTGGGCTGTGTGTTAATGCAACACAGAAGGGTAGTTGCCTATGGGTCACGATAGTTGAAGGATCATGAAAGAAATTACCCAACTCACGATCTGGAATTAGCTACTATAGTGTTTGCACTAAAAATCTGGAGACATTACCTGCATGGTGAGAAATTCTTGGTCTATTTCGATCATAAAAGTTTAAAGTATTTATTCTCTCAAAAGGAATTGAACATGAGGTAGTGAAGGTGGGTTGAATTTTTGAAGGATTATGACTGTGAAATTCGGTACGAGCCAGGTAAGGCTAATGTAGTCGCTGATGTACTAAGTTGGCAACCAGGTATTTTGGCAAGGATGCAAGTCAAGCAAATGGACATGCTGGACTGTCTAATGTACTATGACATCCAACGATATGTTCAAGGAAAGTGAATGATTTTAGCATACCTTCAAGTCCAGCCAGAGGTGATAGATGAGGTTAAGGGAGGTCAGGCGAATGATTCTTTCCTTGTGAATATCATGAGTGATCTGGACAAAGATTCCTGAAGTGATTTTCATGTTAAGCCGGACGGAGCATTAAGGTTTAGGGACTGATTATGTGTGTCGGACAACAAAGAATTGGAGGAGAAAATTTTGAAGGAAACCCATAGATCCCGGTATACAATCCATCCAGGAATCAATAAGATGTACCAGGACCTAAAGAAAATATTCTGGTAGAGGAATATGAAGAGGGATATTGCAACTTACGTGGAAAGATCTCTTGTATGCCAACAAGTAAAGGCCGAAAGAAAGAAACCGTCTGAGTTATTACAACCAATGCCGCTTCCAGGCTGGAAATGGGAAGATATTGCCATGGATTTTGTGACCGACCTGCCAAGGACACCAAGAAAACATGATGTTGTTTGGGTTATTGTTGACCGGCTGACAAAATCAGCCCATTTTCTGGCAATTCGGATGACTTATTCCTGTGACGAACCAGCCTTATTCCACCGCATAAAGCCGCCGTCAAACCTAAATCCTTGTCTCAGAGTAAATTAATGGATAAAATTAGGTGGACATAAAAATTTTTCTTTTCTTTCATATGCAAAAACCTTTCATTTAAATACAGGATTCCAAGAGGCTGAACTATATGAGCTGGCCTTACAGTTTTAATTTCATACAAGGCCGTCCAATGCTAAGGTTAGATGGACCTGAAAGCCTGAGATGCTTCTTAGACTTTTTAATTTCAATATCCAAAAGAAATCACAGAAACATACTAACATCCATAGATTCTTAAACAGCGGAATTATTTTACAAGTCTTCTTAAAACATAAAAAGGAAAATAAATTAAGCTCTTCATTGATCAGCTCCGGACAGTTATGTCATCACGCTACATCATAAGGTCTAACTCAACTTCGTCCCCCATAAGCCTTTCTTCATCTGAAAATAGCAAGAGTGAGCCAAAAAGCCCAGCAGAATACTCACATGTAGAAAACGTAAGCATATATATATATAAGCAGACCAAAACAGAGTATCATAACTTAGCAGACGAAAATCATCATATCGTTTCTTCTTTAGTTCGGAATTTCCTTATTGTTTTTCTTATTATCTTATCTTCAGCAAGCTCATAAAAACCATTGAAAATTCTTATCATCTTTAGGGACCGGACGGGAGCGAACAACATCGAGGAAGGGTTGTGCGTAACCCCACAACCTAAGGCTGTATCCCCTCATTATACTCCTTGGGGCGGGAGGTAATGCCTTAACCCGGCATACGGGGCCGTAGTTCAAAAGTCTTATGCCACCAAAAGTCTCCCCTCATGGCATAGGAGGCAGTCCTTAAGTGTCACTCTAATATCTTTCATCCATCTTTAACAGCAAGTTTAATGGAAACTCGGTTCATAGTTCATATCTTTTCATGGCCATCCATCATAGTTCGAAAGTTGAAAGTCGTAGAGTTCCACTTGTTGTCCGGATTACATACATTTTCATATAGCCTTGTTCTTTACTTCATCAGTTGAAGTCTGTATAATCATCTTAAAGCCGAAGTCGTTTTCAAAAGGCGGAGTTCTTCTTCAAAAGGCGGAGTTCTTTTTAAAAACAGGATTTCAAAAGCCGGAGCTCTTTTTCAAATAGCCGGAGTTCTTTTGAAACCAAAGCTCTAAATAGTCGAAGTTCTTTAAAATAGCCGAAGCTCTTTTTCAGAATCCGGAGTTCTAATTCCATTAAAAACCGAAGCTCAAATAATCGGAGTTCTTTAAAATTTGGAGTTCTAAAAATCGGAGTTCATTTCCATTTAAAGTCTAAAGCTCTAAAAGCCGGAGTTCTTTAATCATTCAAAATCCGAAGCTCTTCATTTCCATTTAAAGTCTGAAGCTCTAAACGCCGAAGTTCTTTAATCATTCAAAATCCGAAGCTCTTTTTCTTAAAAGTTAAAAGTCTTTTATTTAAACATGCAATTATCAGAGTTCATATAAGTCGACAATTAATCATATACTTCTAACAGAATAAAATCTAACACCATGAATATCATGGTTCCTTTTAAACATGCGATTAAGAACGATAAATCACAAGAACAGAACAAACATCATACATATATAATTTCATAAGAATATCATATATACTCGTGTAGAAAACATGCATAATCATGAACTTTAAAAAAAACAGGGGTGAGTACTCTTGCCTGGATTTCTTCTACCTCGCCTTTTACTTCGCCTTGAACCTTTGATTTTCCTTTACTAGAAAACTCTATTGCGTGCCTCATACCCCCGCCCTCTAGTTCTTATTTATAGGCCTTTGGTCTGACGGCCGTCGTTTGGTTTGGTCTTACTAAGGGGGATGTTTCAGAATATATTATTTATGACTTTACATTCCAAGAGTTTCTTATTAATTTCTAAGTTATTTATGGCCTTACTTTTTCGAAGAGTTTCCTCATTAAATTTTTTGATTAACATTCTAAGAGTTTCTCATTAATTTCTAAGTTATTTATGGCCTTACTTTTTTGAAGAGTTTCCTCATTAAATTTTCTAATTAATTGACCTTGGCCGGATTCATGTTTCTCATTTAAATACATTCCGGTCAACTAACTGGCGTTGACCGGATTTCTTTCCTCTTTCCCGTCCTTCCATCCATTCATGTTGTCCGGTCAACATTTTATGTTGACCAGATCACGCCTTCTGGTCAACATTTTACGTTGACCGGATTACATCTTCCGCACGCCTTTCGGTCAACACTTTGTTGACCGGATCACTATCCTTTGTAATTGTAACTTGACATAGGGGATTTTTCTATATTCTAGGATTTAGGCCATTACAATTTTTCCCACTTATAGAAATTTTGTCCTCAAAATTCTAAATAAAGTAACTAACCTCAAGGAAACAATTTGGGGTATTTGTTCCGAATCTCTTCCTCTCGTTCCCAAGTTACTTCTTCGGGTGAGTGATTTTTCCAGAGTACCTTTATTAAATAGATTGATTTGGTACGTAGTTTCTGCTCCCTTCAATCCAAGATTTGTATTGGCTCCTCTACGTAGGACAAGTCCTTATCAATTGACAAAGGCTCAAACTCAATTACATGAGTAGGATCATGGACATACTTCCGAAGCATTGATATATGAAACACGTCATGTACTTCTGCCAAGCTTGGAGGTAGTGCAAGTCTGTAGGTTACTTCTCCGATCCTTTCTATAATCTCAAAAGGGCCAATAAATCGTGGCTTCAGCTTTCCTTTTATCCCAAATCTGTAAGTCCCCTTGGATGGCGATACCTTTAGGAATACAAAATTGCCTTCTTCAAACTCTAAAGTAGATCTCCTCCGGTCTGCGTAGCTCTTTTGTCTACTCCGGGCTATTCTAAGATTTTCATGCACTAACTTTATCTTTTCCTCCGTCTCTTTAACAATATCAGGACCCAAAATCCTTTTATCTCCGTGCTCCTCCCAGTGAATCGGTGATCTATATTTTCTTCCATACAAAGCCTTAAAATGAGCCATGCCTATGCTGGCCTAGTAACTATTATTATAAGCGAATTCCGCTAAGGCTAAGAAATTATCCCAAGTCCCCTTCATCTCTAAGACCAAGGCCCTTAACATATCCTTGAGGATCTGGATAGTCCGCTCTGACTGGCCGTCAGTTTGTGGATGAAAAGCAGTAATAAATTTTAATTCGGTCCCCAATTCTTTATGTAGACTTTTCCAGAACCGTGAAATAAAGCGAGCGTCTCTATCTGATACAATAGAGGCAGGCACACCATGAAGCCTGACAACCTCATTTATATACAGCTGGGCTAATTTATCAAGGGAGTATGTCGTCTGGATTGCTTTAAAATGGGCTGACTTTGTTAGCCGGTCAACAATAATCAAAATAGCATCATGTTTCCTTGGCAGTCCGGTCACAAAGTCCATGGCAATATCTTCCCATTTCCTGCCTAGAAACGGCATTGGTTGCAATAACCCAGACGGCTACTTCCTTTTGGTCTTTACTTGTTGGAATACATGACACTTTTCCACATAAGCTGCAATATCTCTCTTCATATTCCTCCACCAAAATATTTTCTTCAAATCCTGGTACATCTTATTGGCTCCAGGGTAGATCATATATCGGGATCGATGGGCTTCCTTAAAAATTTTCTCCTTTAATTCTTTGTTGTCCTGCACACATAACTGATTCCTAAACCTTAATGCTCCATCCGGCTTAACATGAAAATCATTTCGAGAATCTTTGTCAAGCTTACTCATGATTGTTACAAGAAAAGAATCATTCGCCTGACCTCCCTTTACCTCATTTATCACCTCTGGCTGTACTTAAAGGTACGCCAAAATCATCCGCTTTCCTTGAACATATCGCTGGACATCAAAGTATATGAAATAGTCAAACATCTCCATTTGCTTGGCTTGAATTCTAGCCAAAATACCAGGTTGCCGACTTAGTGCATCGGCGACTACATTGGCCTTACCTGATTCGTACCGGATTTCATAGTCATAATCCTTCAGGAATTCAATCCACCTTCTCTGCCTCATGTTCAGTTCCTTTTGAGAGAATAAATACTTTAAACTTTTATGATCGGAATAGACCAAGAATCTCTCATCATACAGGTAATGCCTCCAGATTTTCAATGCAAACACTACTGCAGCCAATTTCAGATCGTGAGTTGGGTAATTCCTTTCATGATCCTTCAACTGTCGCGACCCATAAGCGATTACCTTTCCGTGTTGCATTAAAACGCAGCCCAACCCAATATTTGAGGCATCGCAATAAATAATCAGTCCTCCTGATCCATTTGGAATGGTCAGGACCGGAGCAGAAGTTAACTGGTCTTTAAGCGCCTAAAAACTCCCTTTACAATCATTAGTCCACTCAAACTTAGCATTCTTCCTTGTTAGTTGCGTGAGTGGTAGGGCGATTTGGGAGAAGTTTTTCATAAACCGTCTGTAATATCCGGCCAAGCCTAAGAAGCTCCGTACTTCGGTCACAGAAGTTCGCCGGTTTCACTTTACCACTGCTTTCACTTTCTTAGGGTCGACGGAAATCCCTTCCTTGGAGATGATGTGTTCAAGGAATCCCACTTCCTCTAACCAAAATTCACAATTTTTCAATTTGGCGAACAACTGGTGTTCCCTAAGAATCAGGAGTGTAGTCCGTAGATGCTCCTCCTGTTCCTCATAGCTTTTCGAATACACAAGGATGTCGTAAATAAAGACGATCACAAACTTTTCCAGGTATGGTTGAAAAATTCAGTTCATCAAATCCATAAATACGGCTGGAGTGTTAGTTAACCCAAAAGGCAACACTACAAACTCGTAGTGCCCATATCTAGTCCGGAACGCAGTCTTTGCTATATCATCCCTTCTGATCTGAAGCTGATGATATCTGGATCTAAGATCTATTTTTGAGAATACACAAGCTCCTTGTAATTGATCAAGGAGGTCATCAATCCTTGGCAAAGGATATTTGTTTTTGGTGGTAATTTTGTTCAGTTCACGATAATCCACGCATAACCTCAAGCTTCCGTCCTCTTTCATACAAACAAAACCGATGCGCCCCATGGAGACACACTTGGCCGAATGAAACCCTTATCTAACAACTCCTGCAGTTGCTGCTTCAACTCTTTCAATTTTGTTAGCGCCATTCTATATGGTGCTTTAGATATTGGTGCTGATCCTGTCACCAATTCTATTCCAAATTCCAGCTCCCGCTTGGGCGGCAGCCCAGGTAACTCATCAGGAAATAGGTATTCGAACTCCCGTACCACAAGAATCTCTTTGGCCAGAGTCCCTTGACCCTCAGTAGTCAATCTTTCTGGATGACATCAGTCCAAGAAAGGGGGGTAGCAGCATCACTCTCAGAAATTTTGCGAAGCTCCTTTGATTTTGAAAGTTTCAAGAATAATGCATCAGGTGCTAGACAAAGAGAAGCCTCATCCTTCTTCAACCGCGGAAACAGGAAGAGGAGTGACCTAGGGATTTAGAGTCGAAACTCGTCGAAGTATGAGCAGAGGGAAGTACAAGGGAGGCGGAGTCCTGGGGAGGTCCAAGGGGGGGCCCCAGGAGACCGACCATGGCCGGCACGACCAGGAAATCAAATTTCAGAAACACCGCACAAATTTGAATTTTAGAGAGAAGAGAGAGCTTCTCTCTCTTCGAATACGTCTAATGCCAAAAATTGTAGGCTATAACAGTTTAATCTCATCATCTAGCTACCAGGACTATCTTCTAATGTGTTTTCCCTCCAAGCTAAATGCTATCAACTCAGTCTGAAGTCAAGAAAACACAATGGTGAGCCGAAACCCAACAAGTGATAACAATAAAAAATGCTAATAACTTTTTTTGGTAAGTAAAAAATGCTAATAACAATAACGGAATGCCAGCGAATCGACGTGGACCGTTTGTAGAGAGAGAAGCTCTAACTTCTCTCTTCCCTATTTTTCAAATTCACCGTCACTACCCTGTCCCGCCTCCTCAGTTTTCTTGCCGACGCCCATGGCGCCGGTCACCTCGCCCCCATCGTGCCCTCCTTCCAGAAAAACAACTACTCACTCTTGCGCTGATTCTAACAACGACCCAATCACCCTCTTCTCCTAAACCCAATCTTCTTCTGTGCTCGACTTTCCTCT
>JAODPA010086565.1:0-24800 GCA_025585075.1 Nepenthes mirabilis
GAAGTCTGAAGTATTAGTTAATACTTGATTAAAAATTATAAGATATATGAAGAATATCAAGAATTGACAAGATTATCTGAATAGCTTCTTGAAAAGATTAAGGTGACCATGGATGAATAAGAGCCAAGAGCAAGAATGGAAAAACTGAGATCTCCAAAGTTAAGTACGAAATGGCTACTGATGAATGAATGCAAGAATCAAGATTCACCATGTAAAAATAATAATAAATTGGATCAATGATCATTCAACAGGTAACCTTCTTTAGCCTTCCATTAATATTGCGGTGGAGACCCGATGATACTCTGGCCACATGTCCTAGCCGCTTAAGTGAAACGGGTGATATTCCTAGCAAGCATTAGGAAGTTACAATGGTAATCAAGAATAACTCCGTCCATGAAGTGATACGTGGTCCGCCGTCCTTGGAATGTTGTACAATGAGAAAAAGAACCAAGATCGCCATCCTCGGGGTGTTGTATAATGAGGAAAAGAACCAAGAATTATGAATATGAAAAAAGTGATCCTCATGATAAGGAGGACATATGAAATGATACATGTATGAATAAAAATTAAGGCCTTTAATTGTGTTGATTGAATATAATCTATCCTCGATTATTTGCTCCCTTCGCTGGTAGAGTTTACTAGCCCTGGTCCCTTAAGATAAATAAAAGAAGAAGAAAGAGAAATAAGTAAAAGAAAATATGAAACAAGATAAATGCAAGAGTTGTTCACGAGCACATGATTAAACTTTGCCTAATACATGTTTATTGGAACGAATTTGTATTAATCTATGTTCTGTTGTTAAAATATATATATCTTTGTTTTTAGCATGTTTCATATGGCGGTACCTTGATGAGCTTAAAGCTCATGCTTGCTATTTTTATATTCCCCTCCTAGATGATATTGTTAAGCTAAAGTCTGAGGAGATCGATAGAAATAAAGGATAATTAGAAGGTAGCTGGATCATGAAGACAAGCAGATGCATGTTATGATAAGTAAGTTAACCTTATGACAAAAAGTGCTTTCGCAAGATTATGTAAGGATATAAATATGCTTCCGCAAATTAATTTTAGGTACCTAGATGGCATCTCTCATTTGATTCAATGTAATAGTTGAGATTTTATGGTAGTCAATGTGATCCTATGTATGCATTTGATGGTTGATGTCCATATCTAAAAGAAATCTCTGCAAAATAAAATTTATAGTTCGAAATTTTACGGCATCAGTTTTATATGTTATTAACGGAGGGTCTTTAAAGGATAAAGATCCGTTCCGTTACACTACTCCCTCGAACGTGGAATGCTTCTCACCTCAATAAGTATTACCAATAAATGTACGAATGGCTAGGTAAAGTCGATTATATCATCTAGAATGCTTGTATCACGTTTAGATTAATAAAATGAATTCCTTTTGTCTATCCTCTGTCTCGCATTTCATCTGAATGTTTGCATGTCACTTCATGAAACTATAAGATCTAAGTTGCCCCTAAGTCAAGCGAATTTTTCCTCTTCACTTATTCCAAGAGATGCCCATGAGTAGCCAACCAAAAGTCAATGAGACCGAGCGACTCGCTAAAAGTTTGATTCTAAAACTTGGTAAAAGTACCAAGCAACCCATAATAGGTTGAGTCTCAAAACTTAGGGGGCTTAAACGGTGTAAATGCAGAAACCTTAGAGAAAGTATCATCAACCAAGCATGATCGTTGGGTTCAGACATCTCACTCACGAGGGATGGAACACCCTTATGACGTGTCCAAAAAAGAACCTAGCCTATGGGCAATCCAAAGAAAAAGAAAGGGAAACTGAACAAAAGGGGTGTATGCTATTCATATAATGAATATACATCTAAAAAGAAAAAGAGTCTTCAAGCTCCAGAGGACCCTGACTCGTAAGGATCTAGAACATCATCATCTTCCAAGCGGCCAATCATATCCGATTTACATTCGGCGTTGGCGTTCCTCGGATGAAGCAGAGAAAGAGGAAATTTTGGGAGTGCTAGACGAATTATGTGTCAACAAAGTCCGAAGCCATCCCAATACTTTCTCTCCAGTGCAAACTTGATGTCTGTGGCCTTTATTTAGATCCTGAGCTCATCCTCCAGACGAAGAAATCTGTTCCAGAAAGAAGCATGTTGCTGCTGTTAAGCCTTCAGCGACTCCTCATGTGAAGAAACCTTATTCCAAGCCTCAATAAGTTCACGCTCAAGAGGATTGGCACGCTCTTTTAAAGCCTTGAAAGTATCCAAGTCCACACAAGATTGGGCAGCCTCATCGACAATTGGGGTAATCCTGCTGACCCACTCGCGCAGCTGCGAGGAAAAAGCCAGTCAATAGAGTATCAATTAAAGCGATGGATCTAAAAATATCAAGGAACGTACCTTCAAAAAGGGAGATCTCCTTAATAGTTCTTCCTCTCTGTGGGCTTCGGGCTCCAATTGTCCTGACGCTTGGGCCACATCCACAATAACAGCACCTTCCTCAGCCACAGCCTCGTGCGTTGCAACTATTTCCTTGGTCTCATGGCCCTCACCCATTGCTTCATCAACAACTGGCACTGGGGGCTCAACTACTTTGACGTGTGCCACGGCCCTAACTTCTGCTTGATCTACAGATGGAGCCGCTGGAGTTCCCAAAACATCCTCTACCAAGGCTCTTGGAATGGCCTCAGATAAAATGACCCTCTCCTAATATACTTGGATCTCGAGTCAATGGAGCTCAGAGCTAGGCACTTCAGTTGCCCTTATTCCTTCCTCCCTCACAGCTCGCTCAGCTGGCGCCTCAGCAATGTCCTCGGAGAGATTCTCAACAATTGAGTCTAAGGCCTCACCTAGAAAGGTGGTCGGAAGGTGGGGCAAACTCTTCCCAAAGGATCAAGGGACAACAAGTGGCCCAATGTCTATGTCCTCAGTAAAAAATGTGTGAGCCATGGATTCGCCAACAGCTGAAGGTCTGACCTCCTCAGCGCTTTGAACTGAGACCGTTTTCGAGGACCTTTTCTTCCTCATCAGTTGTTTGATGAAGGCTTCAACGTTATTGGAGGGGGAAGTGTCGGCTCTCGTGTCCATCTGACGGCTTCTCACTTCCCTGTCAAATGACTCTCTTTTTCTCAGCGGCCTTTCTTTTCTCTTTATTTTCCTCTTCTTGGTCGTTGGGAAAGTGGGGACTTCCGAGCCCTCAAGCTCAGTATCACACTTGGCCTTCTCCAAGGCCTCGCATCTCAACCAATGGTTCTTCTCGTTCTCACTAAAAGAACTGAGGTTGGCCAAAACTAACTCAATAAAATCTTGCACTGCTTCTCTTTCTTGCTTGGAAGCATCAGAGCAAAATCCTGACGCCACGTTACCCCACTCGTTCGAAACTGACCACTCAGGGGAGACAGATCTTCCACCATTTGGTGGAATCGAGATTGCCCCCACTAATGACGACAAACTCAGGGTGGAGAGAGATTACGATCCAGTCCTGCCCATGAGTTAACCTCAGAATAACTTTAACACCTACGCTATCAAGAACTTTGTTATGACAACGTGCGAAGACACAGAAGGAGACCAGATACCTTATGACATTTGGTTGTAACTGAGCCACAGGAACTCTCAAAGCCTTCATTATTTGGTAAAGCTCCAAAGCCAAGGGAAATCGAAGGCCTCCTTTTAGGTGGGTCTCGTATACGGTGGCAAAACCATTCGGAGGCGAGCAAGCCCTATCATCAGCGTTGGGTACCAAGAAGGCGTACGAATTAGGAATTTTATACTTGGAATGGATAACCTCAATGTCTCCGTGGGAAAATATGGAGGCAATGCCCTTAACACTGGGTGCCGTGGTGAGAGAATCTCAAGAAGAAGAAGACGGGACTAAAATGAATGCTGAGTGTTTAAAGCAAGGGGTGGTGCAATAGAACAAAATCCAGACAAATAGAGGGGCTTTGGATGTCGATTCGATTCAAAATACATGCCGGACAGCAGGGCATGTGTCAACTTTTTACTAGGCGCAAAATAATGATGGCCATTACTTTCTCGAGACGATGTCAATCACATTTAATGACCCAACTGGCAGCGCATACGAGTGACTCAGACTAAAGATGTGTCCCCAGACAAACTTTAGCGGTGAGGGATCGTATTTCTACCGAAAATCTGGTAAAATTTTATCTATAAAATGAACGTTTGCCAAATACAAAATATGTATAAATCCCTGTATAACATCCACAATACAAATACAACACACACACAGGATCCCAACTGCCACAAATAGACAACGTGTGGCACTGACGTCATAACTCTGGGTACCACGCCGGTTCAAACGATATGCCACTAGGTACCAAACATAACCATAAAACCTATTGAAGCTACTACATCCATCAATATACAACAGAAAGAAGCTACAAATCTACAAATATAATACAGTTACATCAATATACATGTGCATAGCCGACATAACACAATAAACTCCAAGGCATACAAAATATCAAAAACTAAGTTTCAAAAACTCTGCAATGCAAGATTCGCGGCCTATCTTGTTCCTACGACTTACTCGGTCTCATCTGATATAAGAACATGCTCATATGGAAGGAAGAAGAAGTAAGGGTGAGTTAACAACTCAGTAAGTGTATCATACATAAATAATTAACAATATATATTCAAATGAAACATGAAATAGGATGGAAGCATCATAAGAGGATATGTGGAGACATGAAACATTATTTAATACACTTTAGAATTTTTATTAATCTTTATGGATCAGGATCAGTAAACTTTACTAACTAAATGTGTGGGAGAACGAGAAAATGATCATAATAACCTCATGATCTAATGTCAGACGCTCCTATTATCTACCTGGAGGTGGGCCAAACAAATCATTAATACCCTCATATCACCCGGGCCCTAGAGGCAATCATCGTCCCTTTACAGTAATATCTTAAGGTTTGCTAAGAGTATCACCCACTATAATATATTATCAGGACAATTCTTGAGTCTCCACTATCATAACAATGACATGCCAAGGAATATTACCCTCCAAAATATGAATTTGTGGTCCTAATTTCATAATTTCTTATTCTTTTTGAGGGAAGGTCTACCATACTTTTGTCACAATATCTCTATCCGGGAGAACAAATCAATCATATAACCAATTGTAAAATTTTTCTCCGAATACTTACATAATTTTATCTTACTTTCGGATTTAAGTCTTTTCACGACTTAGCTTATGTGCATAATCATCGTAAAGTATAGGAAAGAATAGAAATTCTTACCACCGAGAGACAAATATAACTTTAGGGGCTTCTCGACAATATTTCCTTCACAAACGGATCACAAACATACTTTTTCGGAGCACATAAATATACATTGCAAATAACTATAGCTTACATAACAATTAAATAAGGTGAAATCATGCAAAATTCTAGATTGCATAGGTTAAACAGTAACAGTGCACTTTTTAGAGCTTTCGGATATGTCAAACAGGTCAATACTTAAAAAATCGAGCACCAAACCAATAGATATTCATATTTAAGGTATGGGTAAATCATAATTAAAATCAAATCATGCATTAGACTTGAAATAATTTGTTAAATATGGTCCGGATGCATCTTAGGGTTTCGGTAACGGATCTTCACATAAAACTATCAAATTGGATATCCAATCAGTACATTAACATATACAAGACATGGGTATTGATATTCTAGTCCCAAATTAGGTAAAAGTCCCAAAAATTCGTGGTTAAAAGGGTCTAGGTGTAGGTTTAGGATTTCGGTATGAAAATCAGACGAAAACTAAGAAATCGGATATGAAATTAACATATAAGCATGCATACATCATGGGTGACATAAAATGTAAACTTAATCGGATATTGAAACGAGAACACCCGATTAAAAAGAAATAAAAGTGCAAGAAAACGAAAGAGTAGAGTCTGGATACGCTTGCCTCGACCCAATCTATTACTTCTCCAACTAGCTCGAGCTCGGATTCGAACCCAAAGACCTCAATCTCACCTCTCTATCTTCTCCCTCTCTCTCTGTCTCTCTTTTCTCCCTTGGAAAACACATGAAAATGCCGCGGAAGAAGCCCGATGCGGCTTTTAAAAACAGACCAGCGCTCAAGCCAGTAGCCGGCGTACTTCAGGCGCGCGGCCACTGGATTCAGCGCCCGGCAGGCACCAACCTGCTGGATGCACCGTCCAACAAGCGGCTACACAGTTCCGCCTCCGGCTTTAAGGTTCCCGCATATCTTAATTATAATATTTGGTCATCTTAATTTAATACATCGCGGTTACAATAAATTAAAACCCGAATCTTATATACTAATTGACATTTTGAGGTTTATAACACCGGTACGCGATTCTCCCAAATCCAAATTTTCAGGCCTCTCATCTAATTTCTTCCGTGATCTAAGGTCTCGATTCACTTATTTTAATTTAATTATACCTAATTACCATATCTTAAAAACCGGTATCATACATTGGCCGTGCAACGGGATTCAAGAATATTTTGAAAATCGGTACCTTACAACTCTCCCCCGCTTATAAAAATTTTATCCTCGAAATTTAACAAACCTCAAAACTTACAATCGAGGAAAATTCTTTCAGATTCCTACTTCATATCTTTGAAGAAAAGATCTTTCTTAGAGAACTTAGCCCCAAGAATCATCCTACTTTCCAATACCTAATGCTTCCTGTTTAGATCTAGGTAGGAACATATCATAAGACAAACTCGTAATTTCCCGGAAAGGCCCAATTCGACCATATACTTATTTCCTCAACCCTCGATACGGGGGAGGCAACATGACAGTTTATCAAAATTGTAGATAACCAAAATTATCAGCTATTTCCTCGACATATTTTGAAACCTCGAACAACTTATGAACTCATATTTCATTTTATCCTAAGCCTCGAAAATGACTATTCACCTGGATTTTTGATCTTATTCTAAAATCACTAAGTAATTGATCATACGCTACCGCTGCGCTACACCGATTGACCACTTGTACATAGAATCACTTGCAGTCCTTGTCCAATTATCCGCATCAGACATCTAGGCCACACAACAGTTATAAAATTAAGAAAATTCCAAACATATCAACACAACCAAGGTAAGGTCTTTAATCCTCAAGTCACGATTAACTTAGAAAACACGATTGAGATGATTACCCAAAAATTCGACACAGCCTCAAAATCACTATCTAAGCCTCGAATTTAAGTACCCAGCAACTTATTATCTCGTTGGTATACCAACATATTTGACCTGCACACATTATCCAATTTCGAGATAAAGGAAACGCCCTCGAAAGTTAATCCACAATTATTCCAACTTTCAAAGTCCTTACAGTTCTAATGACCCCGAAGCAAAATTACAATGACTTCTTATCTCTTAAACAGGTCATCCATTTGTGCTAGTACAAGATCATATCCTCAATATGACATGACTACTCAGACCTTAGAATTAACTAGACAGTAACTTCACCCATAAGCAAAACCTATCAACCCTCGAAACAACAACCCCAATTACTAACTTCAAACTACGGTTGGGGTAATTTCGATCATGGGTTTCTCCCCCACTTAATCAAAAGGGCAATCACCTATAACTAAGGTAGGAAAAGAATAATTCCAAATTTTTTCCTCAAGGCATCACATGCCACAACAATACACTTGATCCATCAAGGATCAAGCCAAATGACATGATAAACAATTACCATTCAAACCTAGAAGGTTATTCCCTCATACCTTACTTCTGACAGATGCCGATTGTTTCTAAGTCAAGGCTTTGTGAACATTACAAAACCTCGATCAGCACTTAACGGATATCCTCCCGAATTCACCTAAACCGAAGAGAGATGTGCGCTTTTGCGACCTCAATTAATCCTTCCCAAATGAGCCATCTCTCAAATCCCTACAGGACCACATTCGTGCAATCAAAGAATCTACATCTCCAATTCGACCTCTTCCCTTATCGAAACTCACACTCTGACCTCAATCGAGCACACGGTTAATAGCCTTCTTAATCCATGACACAGCCCTCAAATAAGGTTCACACTCCCTGTGAATCTTTGTGTTCCTTGATGAGGTTATCACAATATTGACCCAATACTGACCCAAATATGGCATAAAGATCCAACCCATAAAATTCATAGATATGCCAATGAATCTACAAACCCAAACAGGATCATCGAAACTTGTAACAGCCACATCCTTTCTCAATTGCTGCTACGAGCACAATTCTCAATTATCACAATCAACAACGCTATGGGCACAAATCAATCTTAAAAGTCATCAAACCCTTGCAATAGATCAAATAATTCACATATTCATTCACAGTGCCCGCTTATCAAATTATTAATATCCTAGGCAACCTAATTTTTAAAAATCACAGATAACCTCATCGGTTTGTCTTACGTACCTTGAAAGTTCTAGAGTATCCCACGACGGTACCTAACCGATGATTTCTCGATTCTATACGAAATTCTTAAAGATCAGTATCGATTTTAACACAATTTCGAATTACCAACTAAAAGATCAATCACCTAATCTTCATTCCAAAAACATCATCAAATATTCACACGGCCAAACTTGTCAGTGACCTTGAATGACCTCCATATGTGGTCTTTTATGCAAAATGGACTAGGCACAAACCTCATTAAAAGGTTTGTAGGCAAAACGATACTAATTTCCTGATACCTCGATTAATTCAGACTCATACTCAAAATCCTACAATCCAATTACAGGATATAATATCCTTACCAATCCAATTTACACAAGTATTGTGGCTCATCAACCAAATTATTACCAAAATCAGATTAAAACTTAATACCTCAAAACATTGCAATTCAGCCCAACCAATCATATCTACGGACCCAAGAAAATATTATAAACCTCAATACCGCTAGTATCAAGCCTAAATCCTTAAATAAACAAATGAATTTAGGAATCACAAATGAAAATTATATATTCGGGATCCCAAAATGATACAAGGGCTACAATATCAAATCCAAGAATCTTACCTTCCATCACGGTAGACAACGCTCTACACCTTGTGTCATCACCACAGAACCCCAATTCAAGACACTAGACCACTTTACTGTCCGACCCATGATAAGGGCAATCCTCAATGCTGCGATCAAACTGACTATAATCAGAAATATGCTCCCAAAACTCGTCAAGAAGAATACCTATCCATAAATGAACACTCATGAAGATACTCTACAATATTCTTATTTTTTCGAACATTAGATCGCCGCAAACATCATTTCAATTCATAGGATTCATATATCAACTTCTACAGAATCCGAGCCACCCAAAATTCAAACACCTAATTATTATTATATCAATCACAATTCATCATCTTCGGATTTACAAACATCAGGAATCAAATCCAAGTCATCCGAACCTCAAACCCACGACTTCACCTAATTCATCTCACTTGCCACACTATGAAAGCTTCCCCTAATCCTAAATTCTCGAACCAAGGTCATCCTAAGTTACTCCTCAAGGAATCTTTTTTCAACATCACATCCCCCGGCCCTTGCCCGGACAGGACTTTCAAGCCTCGCTATTTTATTCAACAAATTTAGATGTCCGACCTCTCTATCATGTGATTAACCACTTCCACGTCTCAACCCTCACCTAGGCAGCATGATCGGCTACAGATATCCTTCCTTAAATAAGAACAATATGGGTTAGTTCTTAACTTAGACACTAACTAAAGTAGTGTAAGCTAGACAACTCAACCTACCTACTAACTTCTAACTTAATTCTAGCCTAAACTAACTGACTTATCTCGATTAAGGTATTAACTAGGACACCGTAACTAGATAATCAAACTTGGCTACTATTCCTGACTTAATCTAAGCCTAAGTCCTATAAATTATGGCAACTAGAACTATCCAACATATCTTAATCATCTTACGCCTTCATCTACTTATTAATCTATCTTACTCTAACCAAAACTTCAGGATAAGATTTAGACCGAATCTAAGACAACTAATTCTCTTATACCAATTGTGACAGATCGTATTTCTACTGAAAATTCCGTAGAGTTCTATCTATAAAACGAACGTCCACTAAATACAAAACCTATACAAATTTCTGTACAATATCCACAATACATATACAATACACACACAGAATCTCAACTACCACAAATAGACAACGTGTGATGCCGACGTCATAACTTCGGGTATGACGCCGGTTCAGACCAGATACCACTAGGTACCAAATATAACCATAAAACCTACGGAAGCTACTACATCCATTAATATACAGCGGAAAAAAGTTATAAATCCACCAATATAATACAGTTACATCGATATACATATGCATATCCGACATAATACAATACATTCCAAGGCATACAAAATATCAAAAACTAAGTCTCAAAAACTCTGCAATGCAAGATCCGCGGCCTATCCTGTTCCTATGACTTACTCGGTCTCATCTGGCATAAGAGCGTGCTCATTTAAAAGGAAGAAGAAGTAAGAGTAAACTAACAGCTTAGCAAGTGTATCATAAATAAATAATCAATAATATATATTTAAATGAAACATGAAACAGGATGAAAGCATTATGAGATGATACGTAGAGAGATGAAACATAATTTAATACAAATTTTAGAATTTTTATTAATCTTTACAAACCAGGGTGAGTAAACCTTACTAACTAAAAGTGCAAAAAAATAAAAAAAAGGATCATGATAACCTCATGATTTAAGGTCATACGCTCCTATTATCTACCCGGATGTGGGTAAAATAAATCACATATGCCCCGATATACCCCGAGACCCAGAGGCAGTCCTCGTTCTTCCACAGTAATATCTTAAGGCTTGCCAAGAGTATCACCCATTACAGTATGCGGTCAGCACAATCCTTAAATCTCCACTGTCATACCAATAGCATGTCAAGGGATATTACCCTCCAAAATATGAATCCATGATCCTAGTTTCATGATTTCTTATTCTTTTTTGAGGGAATGTCAACCATACTTCTTTCACAATATCTCCATCCAGGAGAACAAATCAATCATATAACCAATTGTAAATTTTTTCTCTGAATACTCGCATAATTTTATCTTGCTTTCGAATTTAATTCTTTTTACAACTTAGTTTATGTATATAAACATCGTAAAGCCTAGGAAAGAACAGGAATTCTCACCACCAAGAAATAAATATAACTTTAGAGGATTTTGGACAACGTTTCCTTCACAAATGGATCACAAACATACTTTTTTGGATCGCATAAATATACATATGCAAATAAATATAACTTACATAACAATTAGATAATGTGAAATTATGCAAAATTCAAGATTGCCTAGACTGAATAGTAACAGTGCACTTTTTAGGGTTTTCAGACATGCCAAACGGGTCAATACTTAAAAAATCGGACATCCAACCAATAGATATCTATATTTAAAGTACAGGTAAATTAAAATTAAAGCCAAATTATGCATTAAACTTGAAATAATTGGTTAAACGTGGTCCAGGCGCATCTTAAGGTTCCGACGAACGGATTTTCACATAAAACCATCAAATTGGATATCCAATCGGTAAAATTAACATATACAAGATATGGGTATTAATATTCTAATCTCAAATTAGGCAAACAGCCCAAAAATTCATGGGTAAAAGAGTCCAAGCGCGAGGTTAGGGTTTGGGTACGAAAATCAAACGAAAATTAAGAAATCAGACATGAATTAACATATAAGCATGCATACATCATGGGTGACATGAAATATAAATTTAATCGGGTATTCGAACGATAACACCCAATGAAAATGAAACAAAAGTGCAAGAAAATAAAAGTGGATATAGATACACTTGCCTCGACCCGATCTATCAATTTTTCAACTAACTTGAGCTCGAATTCAAACCCGGAGACCTCAATCTCACCTCTCTCTCTCTTTTCTCCCCTGGAAACCGCGTGAAAATGCCACAGAAGAAGCCCAACGCAACTTTTAAAAACAGATCGGCGCTCGAGCCGATAGCCGGCGCTCTTCAGGCACGTGGCCACTAGTTCAGCGTCTGCCAACGGTTGCCCGATTTTGCCTCCGGCTTTAAAGTTCCAGCATATTTTAAGCCTAATTTTTTGTTATCTTAATTTAATACATCGTGGTTACCATAAAATAAAACCCAAATCTTATATACAAATTGACATTTCAAGGTATATAACATCGGTTCCCCATTCTCCCAAATCTGGGTCTTTGGGCCTCTCGATCCAATTTCTTCCGAGATCTAGGGTCTCGATTCACTTATTTTAATTTAATTACACCTAATTACTATACATTGGCCGTGCAACGGGATTCAAGAATATCCTCAGACTAAAGCTATGTCCTCGAGCATGTTGTGGCCATTCCGCTGGAATCAAAAATATCTGCAAACTGAAGTTGCATCCTCGAAGATATTTTCATCATGCTACTAGATTCGAGAATACCCACGGGCTAAAGCTACATCTTTAGGAATATTCTTTTCGTGTAGCTAGATTCAAAAATATCCACGGACTGAAGTTACATCCTCGGGATTATTCTCGTCATGCAGCTAGATTCAAAAATATCCGCGAACTGAAGTTATATCCTCGGAGATATTCCCGTCGGGCAGCTGGATTCGAGAATATCCGCGGGCTAAACTTACATCCTTGGAGATGTGTTCGTTATTCCGCTTGAGTCAAGAATACCCTCGGAAACATTTCAGTTGATCGGCTTTATTCAAAGAGACTTCGCAAACTAAAGGCTATGTCCGTGGCTTTGTTCATAGAGTATCCTTGAACATATTTTAGCCATATAGCCGGATTCAAAGAATATCCATGGGCTAAAACTATGTCCGTGGAAACATTTCAGTCCTTCTGCTGGATTCAAGTAATGTCCTCAAGGGAGTAAAGCGATTGGCTCATTAAAAATCGCATCAGGTGTAAAAAGGAAGACTACTGCTATTATTCGGTAAAGTTGTTTATTACAAAGTACAAAGTCTGCATCAACAAAAGTATAAAAAGCAAAAATATAACGGGGAGCAAGAAGCTCAGGAAAACGACACCCTGGGGGGAGGGGACGGCCTAGGGAACGTGAGCACATCAACTCACCCATGTAGCATAGCCACAGCATCGACTCCGCTCCTATACTGGTGTCTCCAATTCCTACCCACCAAAGAAGGCTTGTCAGAGACTGCGGCCGGCGAAGGGAAGGCATCCTTCAGAAAACCCCACAGGGCTGTGACTCACTCGAAAGCACCCTAAGGGGACTCTAGGTTCTACCGCTGTGACAGACCGGCCATATTTTTCCTCAAATGACCTCCGTCAAAATCATACTTAACGTCTCCATCTTAAATTCTGGCATAAAAGCAAATAGATTTATTGTATAAAAAAATTCTCTTCTTTTCCTTTCTACACACAGGATCGCGATTGGCCGAATGTCCTCACTTGTCCGGCCTTACTTGGGCCGGCCAAGAAATAGGGTCGATCGGCCAAGACACATAAAATGCCACTAAGAATCAAAATTACTCAAATCATAAAATCATGCGGAAATATACTAATATCTATTAAATTTCAGAACAAAATCATTTTACAAAATTTTTCAAAATACCAGAGGAAAAAATTACATTAAGATCGGTCTTTGACTATTGCAGGCATCCGGATCAACCTTTCCTTCCTAACTAGACCGTCCGATCCTATTCCTTCCCATCCGGCATAAACTCATCGTCGTCTGAAAGAAAACATAAGGGGAGTGAGATGAAAGCCCAACAAGGTACCCAAAAGAAAAAGTCATGCATAATCATAATCATGGTAGAAACAGACAAAACGTAATGAAGGCATTTATGCATGTAGATCATGAAACATGATCGGAGTCAAATTCATAAAAACATGAATCGAAGTCATTCCCATGCAAATTGGTTTCCAAAGCATGTTTCCATTTCAAACAAGTTTTTGTCAAAACCGGCTACATTTAATGTCCGTAACTCTTAACCAACAAACGGCTACATTTAATGTTCGTAACTCATGACCAACAAACGGCTACATTTAAAATTCTTCACTCTTGACTAACATAACGGCTACAATTATGGTTTGTAAATCTTGACCAACATATCTCAAATAACGACTACATTTAATATCTGCAACTCTCGACCCTCTTGACCATCAAATCCCATCAACGACTACATTTAAGGTCCGTAACTCTTGACCAACCAAAACGGCTACATTTAATGTCCATAACTCTTGACCAACAAAATCCATTTTCAAAATCCATAAGCTTCCAAAAGTCCGAAGTTCAAATAGCCGAAGTTACTCAATAATGCAAATAACTAGACATCTTTTTCATGCCAATAACTAGACTTCTTTAGATATGCAAATATCCAAACTTCATGCAGATATCCAAATAACCAGACTTCACATAAATAAGCAAATAACCAAAGTTCCTTAATAATGCATTTATAAACGATAACATCATGCAAAGAGCAATTATCCTGACATTCTTAAGTAGAAACTTAGCCAGGAGAGCATGATAATGATAATACTTTACAGATTTTAAACATGAAATTAGTAAAAATGTTGGGTACCCTTGCCTGATTTACAAACTCCCTTACCCAAGTCTGACTTGGAATTCTTTCCTTCTTTTCTTTTGTCTCTTACATGCCTTTTATTCTTAAATTCTTTCCAAAACTATCATCCTTTATCCCAACATCTGATATTTATAGACGGTGGAGTTGGTAAGAATAGGTGGGAGTAAGTCACCTACTACTAATATTTTACTCCTATTTCTTCTTCTAGAGAATTTTAGATCTTTTCGAGTAAGTGGGAGCAATTCACCTACTCTAAATTGACCACATCGGCCTCCAGTTAAAGCGTAATATGTTCAACTTTCTTGGTCTGATAAATTCTTTCATTCCGGACAACGTTTATTCCAACTTCCTATCTGAAAATCCTCTCTAAGTTCCTCTTCGAAATTCCTCTCTAAATTCCTTCCCAGAAATCCTCTCCAAATTCCTTTCCGAAAATCCTCTCCGAAAAAGGCTTCCGAAAACCGTCTCCAGAGATTGTCTCCGAAAAATCGTGTCCAGGTATTCATTTTCGAAAAATTGCTTTTGGATAGCTGTCTCCGAAAATTGTCTCTGAATATCTCCTCTGAAGATCGTCTCCGGAAGAAACCATTCTCCTTTATCAGCTGCTCAACCGCATGTTGACGAGATCATTGCTTCAAAAATTCTTAGTTGGGTTATTTCTCATACCCTTCCTATTAGGTCAATAGGGTGTTGAGCGAATTCCTCCTCTGCCGGACAACAGGGCATTGACCGGACATTTTGGCTGACCGACCATTTGGCCCAAATATGTACCGATAATTTTCCTCACGTCCATTACGGTCACTTTGCATATACACCCATACCGGTCATTTTATGCAACCCAGCATTCTTACCATCTTAGCCAGTCAACGTGTTGATCGAATATTTTGATAATCTGACTTTTTCTTAAATGCATACCGGTTATTTTGTCTCATCGGCCATCTATTCCTATTGATAATTGCAAACCGGTCATTTTGACAATTCCACATATAATATCCATTTCGTCATTTTATACTATTTTGACAAAATTCATCATTCCAACAAGTTATGCATACTGGCTATTATCTCTTTAAATTCATACCAGTCATTTTACTTCATTCCGCCCATTTGCTTCATTCCAAAAAATTCACCAAACCGCCCAAAATGCACCACACCAAGCAAACTGCGCATTCCGGTCAAATGCGCCATACTAGTAATTTTCATCACATATATACGGAGCTATTTTCCTCACAAGCATCCCAGGAAAATTGCGCATATCGACAAATTGCACATACCAGTCATTCTTATTGCAAATCAATACCAGTAATTTCATCCATTCTGGCCATTAGTGCAAGTCGGCCTCTTTGCCATCTTATCCAGTCAATGCGTTAACTAGGTATTTTGGCAACCAGGCATTTTGCCTCAAAGACGCATACTAGTTATTCTATGCAACCGGTTGTTTGGGCAGCCGATATTTTGATGCCTAACAGTTAGTCAACATATGTTAATCGGATTCTTCTTCATATCCACCCGGTCAATGATTCGGTCAACTATGAAATCCACCGGTGAACTTTCTTATCCCTTGCAAATAAAATCTCATTAATTAAGCTAAATTTTGATTATACGACTTTAATTACGATATTTAAAAATAGGGACATTACACCTCTCCAGACAGCATAAATGGACCGTCAGCAGCAATAGGAGGCAAAGGCACACTACCAGAGGAAAAAAATCCCCAGAAATGGTATGCCAGCCCCATTCCATCCCACCTGCGGGCTGGAGGCCTGAGTAACCGCAGAGGAGGCACATAACAATAGCAAAGTGGCCAGACCACCCTTGTTACAACGAGAAATCGCCCATGGAGAAGACATGACAACAGGCTTCAATAGTAGCACTGGATCACCCGTAGGTCCATTCGATTCTTTTGCGGAACCCCACGGGAAGCTAGACAAGCCAAGGACTCTACATCACTTCGAACGGCTGACCATGGGCCATCTCAACCAGAGAACTCCCCAATTTATAGCCGGACCAGCACCTGAAGAGTTTCCAAAAGGGTACCCCACCCAATGCAGAGCCAGACCTCAGGCGACAATTTTTCCTAGCAGAGCTCCGAATCCCTGCATCACCTCTAAAAAGCTGAATGTTTGCATGGGAAAGGAACGATGCCATGAGAGGACAAAAACTAGCGTATCTCGAGGAAAGTCCACGCAAGCAACCTACTGGATCCATCATGGACATGTCAAGCCCCGGCAGGGAGCCGACCCTAGGCATGGGGGCTAGTATTGGGTCCAACCCAGATGTGGGCCAAATGCGAGGAGGCCCAATCGTAGAGGGACCAATCCGACTGAGCAACTAGGTCCAGACCTCCCTGTGAAGCCCAACGGACCCTAGTGAATGGCCCACGTGACACGCCAGGTCAGCAACCAATCAGCACGCCTCCGCAGCCTACCAGCATGACTGTAAAGAGTAGGAGTCGGCACAGAAGATGTCAACCAATGAGGGAGAGGTCAACATTGTGAGCAAGCCGTCCTCACAGCCACAAAGCAAATCCCTGTGTGGGCACCAGACCAAGCGTGTTTGGCACCTGATGACGGTCCCCTAGCCCCTGTTAGACAACAATCGATGCCACTGACCACCACCAGCGCCCAGTGGCCAGCAAATCCCGGCGAACATCTTGTCGAGAGATCTAGCTTCTGAAGCCTCCCTGGGGGAGCCCATAAATATCTCCTCTGGGTAAGGAAAAGGAGGAGGCGAAAAAAACCCTAAGCAAGGAAAGTAGTGAGGAGAGATCAAGTGTTTGATCCTTCACCCTTCCATCTCGGGGGTAAGAATCAGCTTTCTACCCTTAAGCCACCACTACGTTCGCGGCGGAGTTAGTAAGACACCCATAGCGGTGCAACCAACGAAGTCCAGATCTCCAAGCACATCCCACTTACACTCCCCTTATCACTGTATCTTTGCACTATTATCATGTTTACCTTTAAACATGCATTCCTCTATTTATTGCGGAAGACGTCTGACTTGAGCGTCGGAGTAATTACGGTAGGATAACATTCCGCTGTCTTCTAATCTCTTATTTATAGTTTATAGTGTACAAGTTCCAGGTTACCAGCGATGAAACAAGACTCGATCCAGATCAACCCGCAACGGAAGATTAGAAGGCTCCCAAATCCGTACCACAACCCGAAACTAAGGACGCATCAAAGGGTTTTGGTCCAAATAATAAATATATTTTCTTGTATTTGGCTCAAGTTAGAGAAATTCAATTAGATCATGATAGGTTAAAGTAAAATAGATTAGGCCCAAAAGGGAAAAAAAGACATGAAAAAAATCGCGAGGCGAACAAGGATGAATAGTAAAAGGAAGGTCGGCCTTAGAATTTGGCCCAATAAATTAGGATCCACGGATAAGCCCATCACATGCCGTGATTAAGTGGGACAATTAGGAGCCTTTGCCTATATCGTCCAACCAATATCGACCCACCATGCGGAGGGGCCAAATAGAAGGTTACGGCGGTAGTGTTCACTTAGTAGTAGGAGATCTCTTCATTATTCAGACTCATTTACTACTTTATTGTTAAATTTTTTATGTTATTTTACTACTAAGACTTCTAATAATTCCCCTCTAAATAGAGACGGATGTGGGATTAGAGAAAGAGAGCCAAGCATGGGACGGCTGAGCCTGGCAAATGGGTCTTTGAGGGAGAGAGAGAGAAAAAAATGAGTGGTGGCATCCGCTTAGTTCAAGGAGATGAGGAGAGAGAGAGAGAATGTTTCTACTGCGGATCATAGAAAAAAAATATATAAACAATTTCTTATACTCTTATAGTCGCACCCCACAACGTCCTAATCTCCACAGCTATTCACCGGTATCAACCTCACAAGGATTTCCTCTAAGCAAGTCATCCAGACAAAATCACTAACTAATACAGACTAGTGGTCAACCAGAGAATCTACTAAATGAACATTGAGTTATTTATTATACACTTATAGTCCTACTCCGCAATGTCCTAATCTCCATAACCAATATCTGGAATCAACCTCACAAGGATTTCCTCTAAGCAAGCCATCTAGACAGCATCACTAACTAATACAGAGTATAATCTACTGAATGAACATTGAGTTATCTCCGGGTAGCCCACTTGTTGCCATGCCTATCCAACATCCATGTTACATCTCCAAGTAAGATGCTCAAATCTCCCAAACATGGAGCCTACAAGTCCTTGATTGGCCTCAATCTCTAAGCTCAATGGACCAATTCCAATAAATTTCATAACCTTAGAATTTAGATGTATTGAAACTTTATTTTTATTTCATCTATTATTTGTAAATATTTTTACTAACTTGGTCATCGGAGAATCGTCTAAATGAATCTTCTCAAAACCACTTTGACCTCTTATTTTGTTCGTAGTGTGCAAAAACCGGTTCGAGACTTTGGATATGATCATATATGAGTTATTAAAGAGTCCGGATCAAATCGTTCTTCAAGATATGCATTAGATGTAATTAATAAATAATTTTGAGTCTTAAAATTTTCTTAATTTTCTCACTAATATTTTTTTCAAGTATAATGAATTAAAATTGAAAATTAAACAATTGAAAAAAATGGCTTGATACCAGTTAAAAAATCTTGATGGGTCCTACTGTGTTGAGAACCAGCCTAAATCTAAGCCAGGCCCATCCACGAAGGAACAGCCCACGAAGACCAAAGACCAAAAGGCCTAAACGACAAGCCCAGACTCAACAACGCACAATGGGCCGATAAAAATAAAGACCGACCAGGCCCAATAAGGAACCCTTGCAACCCGACCAATTGCAAAGGAGAAACCCACCAACTTGGACAGCGCAAAGGCCACTGACGCAGGCGCTTGCCATTAGTGGTGTAAGGTATTGATTTTTGGAACGTAGTAAATATGAATAATTAAATTAAAATAAGTGGATCAAAATCTAAGAGCATGGGAGGAAGTGGATCGAAGGGCCGAAGACTCGAAATTGGCAGAATTAAGAATCGGCGTTATAATCTCGAAATATTAATCCATAAATAGGATTCGGGTTTTAAATGATGGTAATCTTAGGGTATTAAATTAATATAATCACAATTAGACTCGAGGTACGTGGCAAAGATATATTTCAGTATTAGAATCAGGCTGCGGTGCCTGGCAGATTGCTAGGCGCACAGCCCAGCAAGTGCCAAATCCAGTGCTAGCACGCCTACTGCGCGCCGCAGACGGCGCTCAAGGCCCGGTCTGAATTAAAGCCGCGTATGTACTTTTAATCATTGATGCAACATGATTTTTGGAAAAAAGGAAAGCAGAGGGCTCGGGTAAAAAGAGAGAGGGAGGAAAAAGAGAGACAAAGGAGCAAACGAAGGCCATCGAGTTCGATTCTGATTTCGAGCTAGTTGGAAAAATCGTTGATCGAGTAGAGACAAGTGCATCCATACCCTTTTCTTCCGTTCTTTTTTATTTTCATTCGATCTTGTTCGGATATTATTGTCCCGATACCCGACCCATACATATATTTGTGATACCTGTGGCTTGATTATGCATATATATAAATTTCATGTCCAAATTTGTAGAAATTGATCAATTTCGCACTAAAACTCTAACGCTACGCTCAGGTGGTTTTGACCTCCGATTTTTGGAGCTTTTACATAAATTGGGTCTAGAATATCATTACTTATATCCTATGTAAGTTAATTTATAAATTGGATATCCGATTTGGTAGTTTTATGTGTATTTTCGTTCTACGGAACCCTAGGATGCACTTGGTCCTTATTTAAGCATTTATTTTAAATTTTTTGCACAAATTAGCTTGAGATTACGATTACCTATATCTTAAATTTGGTAATTTACCCATTGGATACCAAATTTTTTAAAGTTATCTGATATGTACAACCGGGTACTGTTCACGCATGAAATTACTGTTCACCCTAGGCTTTTAAGAAATTTTGCATGATTCCACATGGTTCAATTACTAATTAAGTTGCATATATTAGCATGTGTTTAATTATATGCTCCGAAAATTATATTTGTTAACCAATTATGAAGGAAATAATATTCAAAAGCCCCTAAAGTTACAACTATCTCTCAATGGTAAGAATTTCTATTCTTCCCTATAATTATGATATTCGTATATGCAAATTAAGTCAAAAGAAAACTTCAAACTGAAAGAAATATAAAAATCGTTTAAATATTTGGAGAAAAATTTTACAATTGATGATATGATTAATTTTTTCTCCTAAATGTAGATATTATGAAAAAAGTACGATGGACCTTCCCTTAAAGAATAAAAAATCATGAAATTAGGACTACGGATTTATGTTACGAACGGTAATATTCTTAGGCATGCCATTGGTATAACAGTGGCGACTTAAGGATTGTCCTAATTGCGTATTGTAGCGGATAATACTCTTGGTAATCCTTAAGATATTACTGTGGAATGACGAGAACTACCTCTAAACCCCGGAGGATATAGGGGCATATGTGTATGGCCAATCTACAGGCATAATATATAGATGGCCTGCCTTTAGGTCGATAATAGAAGCGTATACCCTTAGGTCATGTGGATGACATGACCCTCTCCTCATTCTCCCACACCTTTAGCAAATAAGGCTTATTGGCTCTGATCCATAAATATAAGTCATTATATATAATTTACATCCCAAAGAGAAGATAGATAAAATGTGAAAAGTTAATTGTGTTCTAAAAGTATATTCGATCACGTCTAATGCTTACGCATCCTCATTATACTCGTATATCCCTCTTCTACTTTATTTTACTTATATTATTTATCATTTTAATTTTATTGTACTTGCTGAACTTTTGACTCACCCTTATTTCTCCTTATCTCCAGATTAGCACAGGTTTATTATACCTGATGAGGCAGCATAGAGATTCAAGGTAGACTAGGATTTAGATTTAGAAGATCATATCGAAAACTTATAATTTGTAACTTTATATATGTCATGGAAAAATTGTACATACTTATATTTCTTTTGGAAATCTTAATATATATTATACATATAACTGATGATTTGATAGTCTAGTTTCCGCTGTACTTGGATTTATTATACTTCCATAGGTTATTGTGTTTTGTAACATGTATCTAATGGCATCTCCCTTTGGCCAATGTTGTATTTAGATCTACAATGTTAGAGCCACGAATAATATGTGACAGATGGATCCTGTGAGGAGTTGTTGTACAGTGTGGTTTGTGAATTGTTGTTGTATGTTGTTGAGATAAGGGATTATTTGGATATATTTTATTTTATACAAGAGATTGTACAAGTTTTTATATCATCTTGACGGCCGTATTATAGACGAAACTCTGTCAAATTTTTAGTAGAAAATACAGTCCGTCACAAGTGACCATGGCCAACGATCAGAAAAGTAGCCGCTGCTGCCAGGTCGCTGCTGCTATGAATAGGCCTCAATGGATCGCCAGCCAAAACGATGAGATGCATGTCAGCAAGGATCGTTCGTGGTCACACCACCACCGCAAAGCAATGACTGACACGCCAGCCACGACCATCTCCGGGGCAAGTCGGTAAATCCGGGCAAGACACATATCGCAAGTTTTGGCGCCAATGCCACTGTTATAAGTATTACAAATGTCTTTCGCCAGCACGAGCAAAAGAGAGAGGAAAAAAATTAGTATACAGAGCTCAGAAAAAAATCAAACTCTCTTTTGATCACACAACTTCTACTCTCTCTCTCTCTCCAACCTCAAAGTCGCTCCCTGTTGAACACATCACTAGAGTCTAGTCCCCCGTTAGATCACAAAGATGCTCCCAATCAAACGCCTCGCAGGAGCTTAGATCTCCACAGCACTGAAGGCCACTCCCCGCTGAGCACATTCTCCAAGCCGCTCCCTATCGAGCGCATTCTCCAAGCCGCTCTCCGTCGAATACATTTACGGAGCCCAGTCTTCCAAAAATCTCACTTTTCCCCTCACAAGTGCATTCTCATATTTTCTTATGTCCTTCTTAATCTTTCTATTTTTTTTCAAAAAAATTCTAATTTAAATGTCAAAGGAAAAACCAAGAAGGAGGTCCCGTCAATTCTCTAACTTCTTGTTCGTTATTTGTGATACACATGACTCAGGTTAATAAAGATAAAAATTGGACCCGCTTGAATCCGACCTGATACAGAAGACCCAATGGCTCCCTAATTCGTATAACTCGGATCCAAGGACGGATCAAATCCCCAACCACATAAAGGTGTAAGAAAGAAATAATAATAATTTGTTATAAATTCACCTTCTATAACATTTTAGATATTTTTTGTATAACTAATTTATTTATTTATTTATCTCGTAGTTACATTATTATTTAGAAGTAAATTTGATGCGTACCTGGATCCGACTTCGAACAGATTCGGATTCTTCTGGATGGTTTGAACCGGCTCCGTTCACCGAGTACGAATTCTGCACACCACTAAAACGAACGAGAGGTCAGCGTTTACGGCGGGAAGTAATCCCACCGAAAATACTCCGACACTCAAGTCAGCAAATAGCCTTCAATGGAAGGAACTGAAAGAGAGAGAAAGCAATGGGAGAGGGGAAAGGAGTGTCTTGTTCCAAATGTCAGAAAGGCGCAGGTCCTTTCTCGTATCTGGATGGTGGAAAGGCAGAGAACGTGTGTAATGACCCGTTCGTTGCCTTGGAGTTCGATCGTATTTGAGAGTTTGGCTGCTAGGAACCAGAGCTTGTTTCTCAGAGCACTTAGGGATGAACGTGTTTGGAGTTGCAGAGAGCTTTCGCTGTTCTGGGAGTTTCAATGCCTGAGAGCGTAATTGAAAGCGTCTGCGATGGTCAGCCTGGAAGAAAGCGTGTCTGAAAGATTTTTTCAGAGCGTGCCCTGGATGGTGAATCCAGGGCTTCTTTTATGGTAAAGATGGCGATCATTCCGTCTTTGGAAGGAATGATCGTCCCTGTGATCTGCTGCTGGCCTTCCTTCTGGAGGCCGATACTTGTTGCCCAATTGTGAAGGATTGTTTCCTTTTGAGACGGTCAACCACTTTCCAAGTTAGCTTCCTTCCTTCACAACATGTTATCGTTGAGGTTCCTTGGCTGACAAGGAGTTGGGAGGATCTGGCGCCTTCCTTATTTGAAGAGCGCAAATCTTGTTGATATTCTCTTCGAGATCGTGGAATATCCTTGGAGGATCGTGGCTGGCTTTTTTATGACTGATGGGTCTAAACGGGTCAGGCCCGTTACTGTTGAGAGGCTTCTCGGGACCCAATGTGCAAAGCGCGGATGGTCAACGCCTGGGTTGACCGTCTGCGTGCGTATTGGCCGTCCTTGTGAAAGGCATCCGTCGTTGGCCTCCAGATGGGCTATGGGCCTAAGGAAGTCATGCCCATTACTGTAGAAGGGCCTTATTTGGGCCCAGCATGTAAGAAGCGGACGGTCAACGTCTGAGTTGACCGTCAGTGTGTTGGCCGCCTTCGTGGAGAGCGGCTGGCGATCAACTGATGGGCTTTGGGCCAGAATGGAATAGGCCCATCACTGTTGCAAAGCCTCTAGAGGCCCAACAAACCGGTCAATGGCGAGTTGACCGTTTGTGAGTAAGTTGGCCGCCAGGACGGTCAACGACAACGTTGACCGTCTTTGGGCCTTTCAGTTCCTAAGCCCATCTTCTTACTGGACCGTCAGAAATATTACTGGCCTTTCTGGGCTTCAGTTGACCTTTCCTTGGGCCAGTCCAGTATTAGTGTACCCATCAAAATTAATTTAGATAATTAGGGATTGCTACGTCTTAGCCGATTATCATTGTGCGTAGAAATCTTTCAAAGTTAGTTAATCAAATTGAAAAATTATAGGATCAATCTCAACCACCTAGAATTAATTATACCTTAGCCGCCCTTACCTTCTAAATTGTTGCCTATATTTAGCTTTGTTAGCTTATTTTGAGAGTGTAAATCGGCCGATTAGAGTCATGTAGCAAATTAATATTAGAATATTAGAACAAAAATTTAATAATTGGATACTCGGTAATTCATTTTAGCATCACAGTCTATGGGGTCATTTTGGATGAAATCGTAAGCTTATTAAAAGGACAAGAATTGGTCAAATTGAGCAATTGGAGGCCAATTAATATTTCTAAAATCAAAAAATAATAAATAATGAAATTAGATAAATATTTTTGGGAATTTTTGTTTTGGTTAATTGTGGTTGTGTTGTGCAAGTTGATATTTTAATTTTGGTTATTAATAGTGTGAGAAGGTTACGATCAGAGCAATCCAAGCAGAAAAAAAGTGAATAGAATTCATACATTCCTTATGTATTTTTTTATAATTCAATCCATGTT
>JAODPA010086576.1:0-24795 GCA_025585075.1 Nepenthes mirabilis
ATATGTATGCTTGTGTTTTCTGCATGTGAGTATCCTGTTGGGCTTTGTAAGCTCACTCTTACAAATTTTCAGATGACACGCTCATGGAGGACGAAGTTGAGTAGAGTCCTATGGTGTAGCTGAATGTTTAAGCTGGCTGGAGCAGAGTTTTGGAGTTTTGTTTATTTTGTTTGAGAAAACTTGTAATATTGATTCCGCTACTTATGAATGTTAGAATATTTCCGTGACATTTTGGGATTTATGAAATTATTAATTTTTAGAATGCATCTCAGGTTTGAATAAAGATAAGAAAAATTTTTATGTCCAGCTTTTTATCTTTTATTTGAAAAAACTTTGGTTTTGACGACGGCTTTTGATGGTAATAAAAGTCGGGTCGTCACAGGATCCACCCAAAAACAAATAGTATGTTTAAGGATTTGAGAAATATCTTTTAGTAGAGAAACATAATGAGGAAAATCACATATTTAATAAAAAGGTGTATAATTTGTGAATAGATGAAGGCTGAACATAAGAAGCTACTAGGTCTTTTGTAACCAGTGTTGACTTCAAGCTAAAAATAGAAGTGGATAATGATAAATTTTGTGATGGGCTTACTAATAATATCAATGAATCAAGACACAATATGGGTGGTTGTTGATCATTTACCAAATTCAGCTCATTTTATTGCTATTAGGATAACGTTTTCATTAGATCATTTGGCCAGATTATACATAATAAAATAGTCAAATTTCATAGGATTCCAACTTCAATTTTATTAGATCGAGATTCATAGTTTGTATCTAAATTCTATAAGAGTTTGAATTGGGTGTTGGGCACCAACTTGAAATTCAATGCAGTATATCATTAAAAAATGGATGGGTAGTTAGATTGGATAATTTAGATTTTTGAAGACATGTCGAAAGTATCAATTTTAGAGATAAAAGAAAATTAAGATAACAATAGTTCTCAATGGAGTATTAGTATAACATCTTTTGAAGCACTATATGGAAGTAGATGTCATTCCCAAATTAGTTGAATAAAATTAAAATTGGAGACTTCTAGGACCAACGGTGATCCAGGAAACTTCAAATAAAATCCATTTGATTTGACATCAACTTCAATTTATTTAAAGCCAACAAAAAAGTTATGTGGATTGTAGGAGGATCGAATTGAGTTTTGAAATTAGAGATCATATATTTTTAAAAATAAATCTATCAAAAGGAATCTCTTAATTATGATTAAAAGGAAAATTGAATTTAAAATTTATTACACCGTTTGAAATTTTAAAAAGGATCAGAGAAATAGTATACATATTAGCCTTGCCTCCATATCTAGATGATCTTCATAACATCTTTCATGTTTCCATACTTTGCAAATATGTTGATGACCATTCTCATGTTATTGAGTTTGAACCATGGACAATCAATAAGGATTTGACATATATTAAAAAACCAATTCAAATTTTAGGACTATAGGTTGAAATGCTCCACACTAAAATTATTCTTTTAGTCAAGGTATTGTGGAAAATCCATTATTACGAGGAAGCCACTTGTGAATAAGAAGATGAAATCTTGGATAAGTATTCTCACTAATTGCTTCATTGTGGCAAATGAATTATTAGGATGAACTTTTATAAATAGTGGAGAAATGTAAGAGCTAAAATTATAAGATTTATATAATAATATTAAATTTAAATAAATTGATTAATTACCAAGGTCAATTGTGAGGTTCAAGCTATAAAACAAGTGTTAGACTGAAGTGATTTCAACTCAAGTAGGGCCTAATGTACACCTAAATCATGCATGAGCGTGTTTTAGATGAAATCACCGTGATTATGGTGTGCATGGGAGGCAGTTATGCATGGTCAGTTCAAAATAGTGCCAACTAAGGCATGTCCGTTAAGCTCTATTACACAAGTTTAAAAATATTTTTGTCCCTAACTTATGCTTGATTGGTACACATGTATTATTCCTTTATATAAGGACATTTTAGCTAATTTTTGCTAATTTTCTCCGAATTTTTGAGAGAGGAGAGAAAAAAGATAGAAGAAGAATGAAAAAGTGAAATCCAAATGAATTTAAGTTAATCTTTGATAATTTCACGCAACGTTAAGTATATCTAAATCCATTTATTTCTTTGTTGCTAAATTTTTCTAAAATCTCTAAGTATTTTTTTATTCAAATACTCATGTACGTGATATTTGTTTACTTTTCTGGATTGTAGCTTACATGCATGTTAGTTTAATTCTTATTTTAATGATTGCAAAGCCATGGACCCACTTGCTACAAAAGAGTGTGAAGTTTTATTGGGACAAAGATTATGAAAGAAGTGTTTAGGAGTTTAAGATTGTTTAACATCTACCTCGATCTTAGGCATTCGAGAAGGATTCAGGGAATATGTACCATATTGTGATTTGTCCAAAAAATTGGATGGGGTGTGTGCTAATGCAATATGAAAAGATGATTACTTATGGATTAAGGCAGCTTAGAACTAATAAAAACAATTAACATTCCCATGATTTGGAGTTAGCCGCGATCATCTTCTCATTAAAATTTTTGAGACATTATTTATACGGATAGAAATTTTTAATGTACTCAAACAACAAGAGTTTAAAGTATCTGGTCTCCCAAAAAAGAATTGAATATGAGGCAAAGGAAATAGATAAATCTATTGAAGGGCTTTGATTATGAAATTCAATGTCAACCAGGGAGGCTAGCACAGTAACAAATGCTTTGAGTTGCAAAACAGTGAATTTCATGGCCTATTTAAAGATTAAAGCAACGGAGGTGCTTGATATTATAGAGTGTGACATTAGAAGACGTTCTCAATATACACATGATTGTACCGTATTTTTGGGTGAACCAAAAATATTTGACAGTGCTAAGAGAATGCCAATGGATAGCTCAACCATTGTGGACATAAATGGTGACTTGAGTAGGAAAACTAAAGCTGATTTTAACATTGGAGTTGATAGATTCTTGATTTTTCAAGATCAAATAAATACCTAATTTCAAATTTTTGAAGGAAGAAACCTTCAATGAGGCACATCGATCCTTGTGCATTATCTACTTGAGAATTAATAAGATATTTTAAGATTTGCAAATGATTTTTGGTTGAATGAATATGAAGAGCGAAATAATGACTTTTGTAGGATGATGTATGATTTTTCAACAGGTTAGGCTACACATAATAAGCTGTCAAGTCTTTTTCAACCAATGCCAACTCGTAGTTAGAACTGGAAGAACGTAATAATGGACTTTGAAATAGGTTTGCCAAGAATGTTAAGCAACCATGACATAATCTAGGTGATCAGCGATTAACTAACCAAGTCAACCCATTTTATTACCACGAGGATGCCATTTTTAAGGGATAATTTGGCAAGGTTGTAGATAAACAAAATAGTCAAACTTCGTGGGTTCCCAATTTAATTGCGCCAAATCAAAATTTAAGGTATGTATCTAAATACATTGAGAGCTAGCCATCGATTTAAAGCTAGGATAAGCTTATTATTCATAAACATACAAACAATCAAAGAGAGTGATTCGAATTTTGGAGAATATGCCAAGGGCATTAGCTTTATGGATGAAAGGAAATCGAGATGGCCATTTATCGCTAGCTGAGTTTCCTATAGTAATAATTATTAGGCATGCATCAGTTTGGCACCTTTGGAAGCATCAGTAGGGCAATTTATTATAAATAGACTCTCTAGTTAATTTTTGCTCATTTTTGTTGAATTAAAAAAAAGAGACAAAAAGAAGAGGAAAAGAAAGAAAAGAAGAGAGAGAATGAAGGCCAAAGTGAATCCAAGTTTATTTTAAGGAAATCCAAATAAATCTTTGTTAAAATTTAAGTGAATACAAGTGTATTTGAGCCCCTTTCTTCCTTTTCTGCTGATCTTTATTAAAAATTTTGAGTATTTCTTATTTAAATACTTTTACATCTAATATTTTATTACTTTATATAACTTTACATTGCATGCATGTCAATTCCTATCTCATGAAATGTATTGTAATTATTCATATTAGTGATGTCTTTTTTTGGGTTCAAAATGTAGTATTTGGCCAGAAGCTAGGAATTATAGTTTAGTATGATGTTTGATATTATATTGTTGGATGCTCTAATTTTGAGTTTAAGATACTTTTCCTCACTTATAAACTAAGTTGAACAATTGGTGAGAATTAGAATCTACTTTTGGGTACAGTTTTTAGATTCTATACTTGAATATTTAATTATTATTTACACTGTTTAACGGTGTTTGTTATAGATATGCATCCCGGTATTTGGTTGGGTTTAAGATGGTTAATTAAACAATTAATTTTAGATCTTAAATTTGATTTTAGATACAAATGAATTTGCATTTTTGGGATTGAGAACACATAACTAACAAATATTATATCATGTGCAAGTTATATAGTAAAACTCAAGAATTTTGTTAGTCAATAAATAATTTTCACTCTAAAATGTACTATTTAAGGGATTGTTGTGACGGGCCGGATTATTTTTTTGAAATAATCTCCGTCAATAATCACATAATTTTATGCCCATAATTAATAATATAAATTTTTACAGAAAATTAGGTAGAATTCCGTTTATAATCTGGACGTTTGTAAAAATACAAATACCTATAAATTAAACCTATATAATAGTCCACAACAATTCCACAACACAAACAAAATAATTGCAAAACTCATCACACTACATAGGATCCAAACACCACAACAATAGGGGTGGCATCGATATTATAATTCTAATACAACGCCGACCAGGAAAGATGCCAACTAGGAGCCTCAATTACAACCACAATAAGAAAAACTTGCAGAAGCATAAGAACCAAAATATATAGTGGAAACTAATCCTTCGATCATCCACATAAACGTTAATAACACCACGGGACATATTTTATAGATTTTTTTAAAAAATAGAAGAACAAAATCCCTGCCTCATACATATAATCAAGCTAAGTCCAAGTCCCAAGCTTTGCATGCGATATCAGCTACCTATTACGCTTCTATGGCCTATTCAGTCTCGTCGGATATTAGTACGTTCTCATCTAAAAGGAGAGATAGTAAGAGTGAGCATACAATTCAGCAAGTGAAATCATATATCACTATCATCAGGCAGATAAATAGTAAAAACGATAACTGGATGGGAGAAATATATAATTTCAATAAAAAGGAAACATGAGAGGAAAGGGGACATCTGGGATTGCCTAGATCACATATTTACACTGATTATATTTTATTCATTTTCATTATTTTTATTAATCTTTGCGGACTAGGGCCAGTAGATCGTACTAGCCAACGATGCGTGAGAATGATGAAAGAAATGTGTTCGCTACACATTCTAAAGCACACGGCTACATTTTAGGCTTGCAGCACTCGGTTATCGGCTACATTTTAGGCCTGTAGTACTCGGACATTGGCTACATTTTAGGCATATAGCACTCGGCCATCGGCTATATTTTAGGCCTGCAACACTTGGCCATAACAACTCGCCCCATGTCCCCCAGGAACCAGGGTAGTCCTTATTCTTCTACAGTTGTATCTTAAGGTATACCATAAACATCACCCACTCTCACGAGTGGCCGGAGTATTCCTTAGGTTCCTACCGTAATGTACATGGCAAGCCAGAGGGTACCATCCAATGAACATAAGTTCATGGTCCTAGTTTCAAGATTAATCTTTCCTTGAGGGAGGATCCACCATATTTCACTTCATTCACATTATCTCCAACTGGGAGATCAATGCGATCATGTATTGTAGATTTTTCCTCCGATTGCTTGCTTGGTTCTCATCTTTCTTTACCTTTCAATGATGCAATTTAATTTCACGAGAGTGTTTGAAATTTCTTACCTCCGATAGGCAAATATTACCTTAGAACCCTCCGGAAAAGCATTTCCTTGCAACCGGTGCACAATTACATATTTTTGGGTCTTAGAATTTAGCATGAACGATTATATATAATTTTTATAACAATTAAATTAGGATGAAGTATGCAAATTTTCCATTCATACTTGAGTGAACAGTGTCAGGGGGCATTTAGAGCGTTCAGATGCTGCAAACGGGTTGATTCTTAAGAGATTGGATATTCAGCCGATATATATACATAATTGGGATGTGATAATTCATATTTTGGGGTCAATTTAACAAAATACAGAGGGAAAATTGGAAGCTCTAATTTTTTGCATGGGTTAGGGTTTGGCGGAACCCAACCGAATGAATCGGTGAGCAAATCGAAGAATAAACTACATATTCCTTAATCATTAAGCACGGGTAACATGTTTTTCATTGTTTGGGTGGATATTGATACGAAAATACCCGATGAAAAACGAATAAAAATCAAAGGAGAATAAATAGTGAGTATGAAATGCTTGCCTCGACACGTGCTACAACCTTGATAACTAACTCTCGAATGGATTTGGACTCCACGACCTCGATCTCTTCCTTTCTCTCTCTAGTTCGGCGCGCTCTCTCTCTCTCTCCAAGGGCTTTGTTGCATGGGAAATACGAAAATGCGAAGCAGGTCACGTATTTAAAGTCGTCGGACACTCAAGCGCCAGGCGAGCGGGCAGCGAGCCCGGCCTCACTACCTGAGCTTGTGCTCAAGCCCGCATGGGGCGTGCAGCAAGCACTATGCCACTGCCTTCTTGTGCTCAAGCCTTGGTTCGAGCACACAGCAAGCGTAGTTCTTCTGGCAGCACTTTAGTAGTCTGCAGCCCGATTTTTTCTCAATTTTATTTCCGATACATATACTTTCACGTACAATAGACCTAGTATTAATTATTATTATATTAATTATCTCATATTTATTATGTCTTTAGACTCGGGGCCTCACAACTCTCCCCTACTAATAAAAATTTCGTCCTTAAAATTTAACGAATGTTAAGAGTCAATTCGATTTTACATACCTCAGAAAAGATGGGGATAGTTTTCCCGAATTTCATCCTCTCTTTTCCATGTCGCTTCCTCACAGGAATGATTCCTCCATAAACTTTTACCAGAGGAATGGTCTTTGATCGTAAGATCTGCTCTTTCAGATTCAAAATTTCCATCGGCTCCTCAGGATAATATAAATCCTTGTCAATATCTAAGGAACCATAATCAATCACATGGGATAGATCATATACGTACTTCCTTAACATGGAAGACGTTGTGTACGTCGGGCAAACTCAGTGGCAAAGCTAAATGATATGCCACTCACCAACTCGTTCAAGTCCCAAATGGTCCAATGAAGCGTGGCTTTAGCTACCCCTTAACGCCAAATCTGAAAATTCCCTTCCCCGGTGACACCTTAAGGAAAATGAAATCTCCGACCTCGAATCTGAGCTCAAATCTCCTCTAATTGACATAACTTTTCTGTCAACTCTAGGTAATTTTAAACTTCTCCAAAACCACAACAATCCTTTCTGATGTCTCTCGAATAACATCAGGACCCAACAAACACCTATCTCCGATCTCCTTCTAATGGATGGGAGATCGGCACTTCCTACTATAATATGCCTCAAAGAGAGCCATTCTGGTACTCGCTTAGAAGCTATTGTTGTAAGCAAACTCGGCTAGTGCTAAATGATCATCCCAGTTCCCTTTAAACTCCAATACCAAAGCCCAAAGCATATCCTCGAGTATCTGAATTATTTGCTCAGATTGGCCATCGGTCTGAGGATGATAAGCCGTACTAAACTTCATATTCGTCCCTAACTCACGGTGCAAGCTCTCCTAAATTTTAGAGACAAACCGTGGATCACAATCGAATACAATAGATGCTAGCACGCGGTGTAACCTCACGATCTCATTGATGTACAGCTATGCCAGACGATCATAGGAATACATAGTCCTAATTGTTATAAAATGGGCAAATTTCATCAGCCGATCCACAATGACCCAGATCGCATCATAATTCCTTGAAATTCTAGGCAATCCTGATACAAAGTCCATCGAGATGTCCTCCCACTTCCAACTCGGAATGGGAAGAGGCTGCAATAATCCAGAAGGCTTCCTCCTCTTGGCCTTCAGCTGCTGACAGACAAGACATCAGTTAAGAAAAGCCACGACCTCTCTTCACATGTTCCTCCACCAGAGCATTTTTCTTAAGTCCTGGTACATTTTATTTATATCGGGGTGAATCGAGTACCGAGTCCTATATGCCTTCATTATTTCTTTCTTTAGCTCATTGACATCTAGCATACATAATCGCTCCCTAAATCTCAAGATTTTATCTGTACGCACGTTAAAATCGACTCAAGAGTCTCTACTAAGGTCCCCTGCGATGTCCATTAGGAACGGGTCATTCACTTGCCCTTCCTTGATCTTTTGGAGGATCTCAGGCTACACCTGCAGAAAGGATAACATCATCCTATTTCCCTTGACTTAGCGTTGGATATGACAAGATTTCAGGCAGTCTAGCAACTCCATCTACTTAATCTGCATTGTCGCCAGCCAACAGGTTCGGCGACTTAGGGTATCCGTAATCACATTTGCTTTCCCAGGCCAATACTGGATCTCACAATCGTAATTTTTGAGGAACTCAATCCATCGCTGCTGCCCCATATTTAGCTCCTTCTGCGAGAATAAATACTTGAGGCTCTTGTGGTTGAAGTACACTAAAAATTTCTCGCCATACAAATAGTGCCTCCAGATTTTCAATGCAAAGACCACAGTGGCTAAATCCAAATCATGGGTCAGATAGATTTTCTCATGAGTCTTCAACTGTCAAAACCCATAAGCAACCACTTTTTCGCTTTGTATAAGGACACACCCAAATCCCACTTTAGAAGCATCACAATACACTTCGAACCGACCAGAATTACCAGGAAGAGTCAGAATCGGGGCAATCGTCAACCGATCCTTTAACCCTTGGAAGCTTTGGTCACACTCCTTAGTCTAGACAAAGCTTGCTTCCTTCTTCGTCAAACAGGTGAAGGGCAAGGCTATCCCAGATAAATTCTCCACAAAACGACAGTAATAACCGACCATCCCCAAAAAGTTTTGGACGTCTCCATCAAAAATTACATGGCCTAAGAATACTATCTTATCAAACCAAAACTCGCATTTCTTCAACTTTGCAAACAACTAATGCTTCCGAAGGGTCTATAACACAATTCTCAAGTGCCCCTCATGCTCGATGTGATCCTTGGAATAAATCAAAATATTGTCAATGAAAACTATGATAAACTTATCCAAATACGGCTGGAACACCCGGTTCATCAGATCCATAAATACGACTGGAGCATTAGTCAATCCGAACGGCATCAAAAGGAACTCGTAGTGATCATACCTCGTTCGGAAAGCCATCTTTGCTACATCCTCCTGCTTAATGCGAAGCTGATAATATCTCAATTGAAGATCAATCTTAGAATACACTAGGGACCCCTGTAATTGGTCAAAGAGATCATCGATTCGCGGCAAAGGATACTTGTTCTTGATCGTAATCTTATTCAACTCACAGTAGTCTATACATAGTCTCAAGGCCTCGTCCTTCTTTTTGACAAAAAGGACTGGAGCACTCCACGGTAAAACACTGGGTCTAATAAAACCCGAATCGAGCAAGTCCTGTAACTATTGTTTCAACTCCTTCAGCTCAACAGGGGCCATACGGTAGGGGACTTTCAATATGGGTGCTACTCCCGGCACGAGATCAACCCCAAACTCGATCTCACGGTGTGGTGCCAAAGTAGGCAACTTGTTGGGGAGCATGTCTTCAAATTTTCACACCACCGAAATGTCCTTCACGGACGACTCCCGACTCTCCACCACACTGACATAAGCCAAAAAGGCTTCACACTCGCTTCTCAATAAATGGCAAACCTATAGAGCAGAAATAAAATTAGATGACTCCACTCTCAAAACTCCCTAAACATAAAAAGGTTCGCATTCTGGAATAACAAAATCCACCCTTTTGTGAAAGCAATCAATGGTAGCGTGATACTTAGATAACCAATCCATACCCAAAATAACATCAAAGTCATGTATATCTAGTAGAATCAAATCAATAACTAGAGAAAGCCCCTTCACCTCCACAATACACCCCGGGTATGATACATCGGTACAATAGAAGACCCCGTGGGCGTAGATACGACCAAAGAAAAATCAAGGGTCATGGGAGTGGGTGTAACACGACAAGTGAGTCGAGGAGAAATAACTGAGTGTGTGGACCTAGAGTCAAAAAGTATTGAGCAAGAAAAATCAAAAATATAAAGTATACCTTTCACTACCTCATCTGATACTCTGGCCTCACTAGCAGACATTGTAAAAGCTCTACTTTGCACCACTGACTTCGGAGCTGGGACCCTCGGCGACTGAGGGCACTCTTTGGCTTTATGCCCTACTTGGCCACAAGTGAAGCAAGCACTTGTCATCTTGGGATAAGGTCTACCCTCATGTGTGCTGCCGCAATGCTTACACGAACCCACCGAAGCTTGAGAAGACAACGAGATCTGACCACTCCTTTATCTAGAAACCAGCTGTTTGGACTTCTTATATGGTCTCCCCAAGGTAGCCCCAAAGTTAGCACTTGTCCCACTCTTACTTGACGACCTCTTCTTGAAAAATTCTCCTTTAGCATGTTCTTATCCATAGATTGAGGTTCGATCTAGTACATCGGCATAAGTGGCCAACTTAAGGGTCGCCAGTCACTTGTGGATGTCATCCCACAAGCCTAGTAAGAACTTCCTGGTCTTCCTTTCTTCATCTTCAACTATATAAGGAGCAAGTTGTGACAACTCTGAAAATTTGGCATCATACTCCGCCATGGTCCGATTTCCCTGTCTCAAACTGAAAAATTTATCCTCTTTCTGAACACGGAGGTTAGATGAAAAATACTTCTTTAAGAATGCATCCTCAAATATTTTCTAAGTAATCTCGACCTTCGGTACACTTGGTGCTCTTTTCTTCATTTGCCACCAGTGATGCGCCTCACCTTCTAGTCGGTAAGACATAAATAGCACCCGATCCTCCTCAAGGCATCTGATCACTACAAATACCTTCTTCAAGCTCTCGATCCACGTATCTGCCTTAATTGGGTCAGACTCCCCTAAAAATGCAGGCACTCACTCTTGAACGAAGTGATCGTAGGCGGATGGCCCGGGATTGGTAGGAGCCTGGATGAGAGCTGGAGCAGGAACAGGGGCAAGATGTCACTGCTCCATGTTCTCAATAATGTTTATAAGACACCCCAACAGAATTAATTACTCTGCCTCCTTGTCTTAGGGTGGATCATCCCTTTGTGAAACTCGACATCTGGGCGGCATAGTCAACTTTAGAAATCACCACTAAAAGAGAGACAATTACAGGTTGAGCCTAGGATTAAACCCTTGCTACAACGTTATTAGATACACTGGCACTTACATGATTAAAGAAAACGTTCTAAATGAGAGTACTTAAGTTAACTATCTTAGGCTTTCACACAAATTCAGATCAATCCTAAGGCATTCCTTCTCTGATAACAGTGACGGACCGAGTTATTTTCCTGAAATAACCTTCATCAATAATCATATAATTTTATGCCCATAATTAATAATATAAATTCCTGCAGAAAAGTTGGTGGAGTTTTGTTTGTAATTCAAATGTTTGCCAAAATATAAACACCTGTAAATTAATCATGTACAATAGTCCACAACAATTCTACAACACAAACAATATAATTGCAAAACTCATCGCACTACACAGGATCCAAACGCCATAGCAACAGGGGTGACACCGATATTATAACTCTAATACAATGCCGACCAGGAAGGATGCCAACTAGGAACATCAATCACAACCACAATAAGAAAAACCTGTGGATGCATAACAATCAAAATATACAACGGAAACTAATCCTTCGATCATCCACATTAACACCATGGGACATATTTTATACAGTTTTCAAAAAATGGAACAAAATCCCTGCCTCATATATATAATCAGGCTAAGTCCAAGTCCTAAGCTTTGCACGCGATATCAGCTGCCTATTACACTTCTATGGCTTACCCAGTCTTGTCAAGTATTAGTGTGTTCGCTTCTGAAATGAGAGATAACAAGAGTGAGCGTACAGCTCAACAAGTGAAATCATACATCACTATCATCAGGCAGATAAACAGTTAAAATGATAACTGGATGGCGAAAATATATAACTTCAATAAAAAAGAAATATGAGAGAAAAGGGGACATCTGAGAACGCCTGGGTCACATGTTTACACTAGTTACGTTTTATTCATTTTCATTATTTTCTTTAATCTTTGCGGATCAGGGTCAGTAGATCATACTAGTCAACGATGCGAGAGAATGAGGAAAGAAATGTATTTACTACACATTCTAAAGCACAAAGCTACATTTTAGGCCTGCAGTACTCAGCCATCGACTATATTTTAGGCCTGCAGTACTTTGTCATAACAACTCACCCCATATCCCTCGGAGACCAGGGTAATCCTCGTTCTTTCACAGTAATATCTTAAGGCATACCATGAACATCACTCATTCCAATGAGTGGCCAAAGTATTCATTGGGTTCCCACCGTGATGTACATGGCAAGTCAGAGAGTACCACCCAAGGAATATAAGTTCATGGTCCTAGTTTCGAGATTAATCTTTCTTTGAGAGAAGATCAACCATATTTCACTTTATTCACATTATCCCCAATTGGGAGATCAATTCGGTCATGCATACATTGTGGATTTTCCTTATGATTGCTTGCTCGGTTCTCATCTTTCTTTGCCTTTCAATGATTCAATTTAATTTCACGAGAAAGTTTAGAATTTCTTACATCCGATAAGCAAATATTACCTTAGAACCCTCTGGAAACGCATTTCCTTGCAACCAATGCACAATTACATATTTTCGAGACTTACAATTTAACATGAATGATTAGACATAATTTCTATAACAATTAAATGAGGATGAAGCATGCAAATTTTCCGTTCATACTCGGGTGAACAGTGTCAGGGGGCATTTAGGGCGTTTGGATGCCACAAACAGGTCGGTTCTTGAGAAATTGAATGTTCGGGCAATATATTTACATAATTGGGACGTGGTATTTTATGGTCAATTGAACAAAATACAGAGAGAAAATGGAAAACCCCAATTTTTCATGTGGGTTAGGGTTTGGCAGAACTCAACCAAATGAATCGGTGAGCAAATTGGATAATAAACTACATATTCCTTGATCACTAAGCACGGATAACATGTTTTTTATAGTTTGGGTGAGTATTGATATGGAAATACCTGATAAAAATTGAATAAAAACCAAAGAAGAATAAATAGTGAGTATGAAAATACTTACCTCGACGTGTACTATAACCTTGATAACTAACTCTTGGATGGATTCAAACTCCACGGCCTCGATCTCCTCTTTTCTCTCTCTAGTTTGGTGCTCTCTCTCTCTCTCTCCAAAGGTTTTGTTGCTTGTGAAATGCAAAAACGTGAAGCAGATCGCATATTTAAAGTCACTGAGCGCTTGAGCACCAGGTGAGCAGGCAGTGAGCGCGGCCTCACTGCCTGGGCTCATGCTCGAGTATGCAGAGGGTGTGAAGTGACCACTACGCCACTGCCTTCTTGGGCTCGAGCCACAACAGGCGCAGTTCTGCTGGTAGCACTTTAGTAGTCCGCAATCCGATTTTCCCTCAGTTTTATTTCTGATACATGTACTGTTGCGTACAATAGACCTGGTATTAATTATTATTATATTAATTACCTCATATTTATTATATCTTTAGACCGGGAGCCTCACAATTGTTGGTATTGATTAAACCATAATGAAAGCCTCCAACAAAGTTCAACAGTTTTATAGATTATCAGGATGAATTTTACCTCACCCAATTTCTTATAGTTCTTCGTGACGAGTTTGAATCTACCATGGCCCCATTGATACATATGCATCCTCGCCCTTCACTCAATAGTGCTATTGTTAAACTTATTTTTTAGGAAACATGACTTTAAACTAAGAAATCTCAACATATGAAGACAATTCATGACTCCTTGACAAACTTTAGGTTCTAAATTTCGCATCAAAATTTTAATCAGATAACTAACGATCATATGATCCAAATATATGATGATACTATCATGCAAAAGGTCATTTAAAATACAATTGTTCTAAAAAAGAAGTATTCTTATTAGAATCAAAATTCAACTTTATTTTGAATAGTGGCCATCATTGGAACTAAATCTATCAAATCAAACTCTATTAGTCCATTGTCTGCTCTATCTACAAAGAATTTTGAGGCAATTGTCAACTATATTCTTTCTCATGCAAATTCTATCTCTACACTCGCTCTATATGTCACTCTAGGCAACTCCTTTTGGATTGTTGATTCTACATGCTGTAATTACATGACCTTCGATAGAGATGAGTTCACTAACAAAGTTAAAGTTTTTTATATGCAAAAATCCATATAGCGAATGGATCCTATATTGATGCAATCATATTTACTCAATTTCTACTCCTTTACTATCCTTTACAAACGCGAATCTTATACTTTCATAATCCTATTCACTACTATATGTGGGACAACTCTATGTTCTTAGTTTAAAATATCACTTTTTTTCTTATGGTTATGATATACATGATCTACGGACAGATTAATTGATTGGTATACACCAAAAAGTTTTATGTCCATTTGAGCTTAACACATTTTATATTTTATTCCATCTTTTCAGCTTCGCTACTCTGTACTCCAAACCAATCAAATCTATTCTTCTATAATACTTTTGCCTAGGTTATTTGTCAAATTCAAAAGTTTAAATGTTAGTATCTATGAATCATTTAGGAACTCCTAGTAATAAATCTTTTGATTATGTGGCTTTTCAGCTTAGTGAAGACTTTTATTTCAAATTCAAAAGATTAGGAACTCTTAATAAAGCCTTTAATTCCAATAAATCTATTTCTCATGATCCTTTTAATCTTATCTATCAAAAATTTGGGTCCTACACCTACAGCTAATAAGTGCAGATCAAAAATATTTTATTGCTTTTATTAGTGACTTCTCTCATACATGAATATAACTATTACATCGTCCATCAAAATTGTCCGAAGTATATCCAAAATTATGCACTATAATATATACATAGTTTTTAAAATAAATAAAAATCCTTAGGTCTAATAATGTCAAAAAATATTATAAGTCAATCTTTTTGGAGACCCTTAAATCACATGGTATCACATACCTAAAACTCTTGTCCAATACAAAATGGTTATGCTAAAAGAAGTTTGGCCATATTCTTAAACAATACTGATCCCTTCTTATCTCATATTCACTATGAAAAGAATTTTAAGAAAAAGTTGTCATCAATGCTACTTATACCTTTAATTGTCCTCCATCACTAGTTATTCAAAACCAAATCCTCTATAAGCATGCCTTCGACACACCTTCTCACTATAATCTTTTCCATATCTTTGCATTTGTTTGCTTGTTATTTTTGAATTTCTTATGCAATATAAACTAGAATTCTAAGCTCATTTATGCTACTTCGTTAGATATGACATAAAATGTAAAAGATATCAATGTTATAATCCTAATTCTAATAGACTTCATATCTCCCATCATATTATTTTCCAGGAGAATAAAATGTTTAAAAAATTATACCCTCTCTTTCTTATACCTTTAACATACTCTAAAATTTCTATTGATCCATTGCCAAATCTTTTTTTCCAAATCATGTTCCTACTACCTCGATCTCCAACGTTTCTTTTCTAACTCTTATAGATAATCCTTCTAAGCTTCTCTAGGATATAGTTGATCCATCTATAGATCCATTGACACACCTCTCAGCTGATCTTCATATTTGCCACTCCACTCGAGTACAAGAGATGCCCTCTTATGTGACTTCCATTGATTTATTGCACTTGTTATATTATATAAATTTACTACCTATCCAAAAGCCAGATCTCATCCTTCATAATAACGTACTATAATCAATAAAATTTTTTCCCTTGAAAATAACTTCATATAGGATCTGATTGACTTGATACCAAAAAAATTGGTGATTTGAACAAATGGATCTATAGAATCAATACTAAATTTAATGGCTTAGTGAAACCTCATAAAATTCACCTTCTTGCTCGTGACTTTACTTAGCAGTATAAGATTGGTTATAAGGAAAGTTTTGCCCCTATAACTCATTTTGCCTTTGTCTATTCCTTGATTGCAGTTGCCACTATTCGTCAATTGACATTTTTTCATATGGATGTTAAGAATGTTTTCATAGTGATTTATTGAATACTGTGAAAAGTTGTAGAAGGAGATCGAAGATTTGGTCCGTAAAGGCCACCTCACCACATTTTTGCGGAACTAGGGCAAACCCCCAAAGGGACAAGTGAGGATGGACCAAAGTAGTTGTGGAATCAATTTACATTTGGGGTTGTTAATATGGTAACGATCCAACCAGCCAAAAACAACATCCCAGATCGCTTAGAGAGCTTCCAGCAGTAAAAGGCCGAGGATAAGAGTTAAGAATGATGTCATTAGTTTTAATAATGATAATATAGTTCATGTAATTGTAAGGTACCGATTTTTATAATATCATAATTATGAGTAATTACGATAATATAATTAAGATTAGGTTTAATTCATGTGAAAAAATTAGGTTTCGAATGTGGGATGTGAAATGGCAATCCAATGGACCCGCGCCTGTCGGGCACTCGAACACCAGTGGCAGATGCTAGTTCTAGCAGGGGCACGCCTGCCGCGTGCCAAGCTAGCACTCAGTTTGCATTATACAAATGCATCAGGACTTCTTCCGCATCATTTTCGTGTGGGAAGAGAGAGAGGAGAGAGGAGAGAATGCGAAGGAGAGAGAAGGAAGAGAGAAGGATGAGAAGGAAGAAGAGAACTCCTCTTCTCTCTCTTCTCCACTGCATTTTCTCTCTCTCCTCTCTCTCTTCTGTCGTGAAATTGGCGAAAAAAATCTTAATGCATGAGTTACATACCCAGACTAGTGCCTCAGGTTCTCATTGGGTGAGCTTCGAGCGGTACATTCTACAAATTGCATTTTGAGCACTCATCAAGCGTGCTCACGCCTCAAGTGCTGCAATATTGGAAATCATGCCTCTAGTTGAGTTTGAGCGAGCACCGGGCACATCATTCTGGGAATTGCCTCCGGCATTGCCTCAGGTGTGCGTCAGGCGTCCTCCCTTTTCTTCCTATTTCGCTTCCGAAATTTAATTTTTCGCATACATTCTACCTAATTTTGATTATATTAACTTAATTACTTCTAATTACTATATTTAGAAACTGAAACCATACATGGAGGGCCGGTTCTGTGGTTTTTCTAAATTTAATTTAACCAATTAATACCTTATCATTATCACGTGACACTTGGGTAAATTTTGGCTGCCGTTTCAGCTAAGTTGAAGTCCGATTCAAGGCCAGTTCAATGACTAAAGTTCTGCACTATCTTAGAATCAGATCAGCAAGACACTTGCTGTCTCAGGGTCCAGTTCAAGGAATTTTTGGCAACCGTTTTATAGGTTGATTGTTTAATCTTAGGACTTACTAACTTGGCTGGGTCAGCTACTTGTTCAACCGGTTCATGGCTGGTTCAATTCATATACCTAGACTGCCAGATTCAACATTAGTAATGATGCTGAGGTCAATTCTATTGCTGATTTGGGGTCCAATACAGGGGTCATCCTAAACTTAATTTTACAGGTTAATATTTAAACATTATCATAGGACTCTTGGACAAATTTTGGCTACTGGTTCAGCCAAATTGGGGCCCGGTTTAGAGGCAGATTTTCAACTGCATCCTGATACAATCCAACAAGACATCTTGCTGTTCAGGGATCCGATTTAGTGGCCGATTCAGGGTTTCGTTGGTCGCTGGTTCGCATGTTGATGGTCCAACATTAGTACTTACTATTTTGGTTGGGTTGGCTACCAATCCAACCCATTTGGGGTCCGATTCAGTCTATTTTTATAGACTGTAGTTTTCAGCATTAGTAAAGACAACTTGGCTGATCCGATGGGTGACTTTGGGACCGGTTTAAGGTAGATTCTTCACCAATTTAAGGGTCCATTTTTCAACTAAGAGTGTAACATCCAATTGGGATGTTTAGGCCGGCTCATACACTGAACAAATTGGCCAGTTCATGGCCAGTTCAAGGCTGAGTTTAGCAGCTGATCATTTCAGCATCCATACTTGATGCTGCAGCTGCTTCCGGGGGCCAGTTCATCCTTTTGCAAACTTTTACTTCCTGTTCTACATGATGACATGATAAAATAGAGAGAGTATTCAAATATTGGAACAACAATACTTCAAAAGAAATAGCTAGAAATTAACAACACTAGAAAGAAAGCTCAAAGATACACTTGCCAACAATATTCAGCAACTTCTTCCTTTCCTTATTGCCTTTGGCTCTCACTTACTTAATTTTCCTTTAACTCTCACTCAGTTGGCCTCTCCTTTCTTCCCTCTTACTAGCCTAACGAGCCTTAAATAAAATTAACAAGGATTGCTGAATCATCTCCAACTAAAAGGAGCTGCTACAAGCGTTGAGCCTAGGAGCTAATTCACCCCTATTTATTTGATAGCTTGGCTGATTTTGTAAGGTATCAATTTCTAAAATATAGTAATTATGGGTAATTAAATTAACATAAATGAATTGATATTAAAGGACGTGGAATAAATAGGTCTCAAGAGGCCAAAGACCCAGAATTGGAAAAATTAGGAGTCAGCATTGTAAACCTTAAAATATTAATCCGTAAATAAGATTTCAGTTTTAAATTAGGATAATCACAATTTATTAAACTTATATAATCAAAATTAAGGTCCCAAGATGTTAAAAATTGGGTTAGAATGGTCAAAAAGTGTCCCAGACAACATGTATGCAAAACTAGCTCGCTGCAGACCTAATGCAAGCCTAACCTGTGCTCAACCTACGCCCGAGGTGTCGCTCGAGCGCCGTTTCAAGAATAGCACACCCGATGGGCAATCAAGGCACGCTCAAGGCACAATTTCCAGAATAGCACACCCGATGGTCGCCTGAGGTGCGATTTCCAGCATAGGCACACCTGATGATCACCCGACTAGCACCTGAGGCACCAGTTTGGGTATATAACCCACGCCGTTAGCTTTTCTCTATCATTTTTTTTATATAAAAGAGAAAGAGGAGAGTGAGAGAGTGCGGTGGAGAAGAGAGAGAAGAGGAGATCGAGGCTCTCGGGTCCATTTTTGATGTGGAGCTAATTGAGAAAGTTGTAGATCAGGTCGAGACAAGTATACTCATATGCTTTTCTTTCTCTTGTTGTACTTTTTATTCCTTTCTTTTTCGGTATTTTCATTACAATGCCCATCTAAATATGTATTGTGAAATACCCATATATTGAGCATGCACATGTATTGATTTCGTGTTTGATTTGGAAGTTTGGTGAGGTATTTCATTATTTTGGAAAAACCCTAACCCTTGCCTACGTCTCTCTTCCGTTCTTCCAATTTTATGTGGAATTTGGCTTTGATATTTGGAATACCTAACTTTGTGAATGTGATTACCTTAATTATTTGATATTTATTGACATGTATTTTGTATATGATATTTTATATGTTTTAAAAATTATGTTAGGCACCTTTTGTGAAGGAATTTATTGTCCGACAGCTATAATATTTTGTTTGACTTAATATGGTAAGAATTTTCTAATTTTTTCAAACTTCTACATATTTAGAAATGAAGATTATGATTTATGATCTATTTATGTTAATATTACAAAGTTACCAAATTATTGTGCGGTTTACCGTTATCTGTTTATTTGTTTATGGTAAAACTTCATCTATTTTATAAAGTTCATAATTTTCTATTTATCAATTATTTGAGAAAAAATCATCTATTAAAGTTTAAGACTTAAGTCTACAAGAATATAAAAACATATATCCATATATATCCACAAGAATACGGAATTATGTACCTGTATTCCAAGTATATTAAATATGTTCTTGTTTTTGCAAGAATATGAAATTTGAATATGCAACAAGAAGTTGGAACTCTATAATTTATTTTCCATTATCAGTACCCGATATCTATCATCAATAGCTGTTATTTGTTATCCGTTGTTATAACCAGTGACTATTATCAGTATTTGTTATATGTTATTTCATTGTCAGTATTGGTATCTGTTATCAGTATCTGTTATTCATTATTTATTTTCGGTATTAGTGTGTTTGTGCAGAGTTTTCAATTAAAATATAAAAAAATAATCATGAAATTGGACCAGGGATTTGTATTTCAAATGGTAATATTTTTTAACATACCTTAGGATATTATAGTGGTATCGAAAAAAATATCTGACCATGGGGGTTTATGTGATGGGTTTTGTACGCTTGACCTCTAGCAAAATTAGAGGTGTAGGCCTTTCGATTATGTGGAGTGAACACAATCTATTTTCTCAATATCTGTTCCGTTAGTTGATAAGGCCTATTTATCCTGATCCCTAAAAATAAATATGTTTCTGCGTGATTTTGAAGGCAAAAAGGAATTGAAAGTAAAATAAAAAATCTAAATGTAATATCTGTATTCAATGATAATCATAAACAAAATATGAAAGTTAAATGTGTTCTAGAAATGTATTTGGTCACGTTTTTATGTTTGTGCATCTACATTATCCTATCCTGTTTCCTCGATTTATTTTAAATATATTGCATTAGTCTTTGTTTATAATTGTGCATTGTCAAGCATTTGGCTCATTCACTTGCTATTTTTTCTCCCTTCAAATGTGTACACGCTGAGGCCTGTTGAGGAAGATTAGAAGTCGCAGAGGCCTTGGAGAAAGATTTTGTGGACCTATATTTATGTAGAATGAATATCTTGATGTATACTATTTATTATGATTATACTCTAATGAGTTTAATTTTTACTATGTATCGATGATTTATATGCTTTTGCGGGTTTTTATAGTTTGTTTTTGAACCTATTGACATCTCTCTGATCTGATATCGTATCAAGGAGATACGGCATTAGAGCCACGAAATGATTGTGGCTATTTGGGATCCTGTGTTTTACTTGATTGATTTCTATGGATGGATTATATATGATTTGAATTTTATTTTTGACGGACATTAGGACAGACGGTATTTTGATTAATCTAGTCCATCATAGGTGGTAGCAAAAAAGAAGATATCTTAGACTTGATCTGGATCTTATGCGAAAACTTATAATAACATAAGTTAGATCGAATAGTCCTAGTTATCCTAGTCAGTGTCTTAATTAAGTTAAGTTAATTAGCTTAGACTTGGACTAAGTTAAGATCAATTAGTTATGTGTGATCACTTAGTGTATAGTGTCTTAATTAGTATCCGAGCTGAATTGTAAATTGACCTGAATTGTTTCTATTTTAGAAAAAGTATTAGCAACGGCACATAGACAAAGAGTTACGTGTGGTGGTCATCCGTAAGACCGAGAGGTGGAGTATTTAAATATGCTTGGAAGAATGGCAGATGTTATGGACCTTATAGAGCAGCATAATTTAGCTCCAATCCTAATTCTAGCTCTTTCCCAAATTTCTAAAAATCTTGAGGTGACAGCTTATGATCGTTTCATAAAGGAATGTGTGCCTAAATTTTTAAGAGAGCCAGATCCACTAAAAGCAAAACGTTAGATTCAAAGGCTCAAAAAGGTATTTTAAGTCATTCAATATCCCGAACGAGATAAAGTGTTATTTACTTCTCATCGACTAAAAGGCAAGGCCGATCATTGGTGGGTAATGAAGAAGAGAGCTTTAGGAGTACTAGAAGATGAAATTTCTTAGGATATGTTCGAATAGGCCTTTATAGAAAAATATTTTTTCGACAATCTTCGTGAACAGAAGGAGGGAGAGTTTATTCAGCTAAGGCAGGGAGATCGTATAATGGCCGAGTACAATGCAAAATTTACTGAGTTGTCACATTATACACCTTATATGGTGGATGAGGAAGTGAGAAAGGTAAGAAGATTTTAGCAAGGTTTGAGGTGTGAAATCCAAAAATAACTATCGACATTAAAATTATCGACTTATAGGGAGATATTAGATCGAGCATTAATATTTGAGAATGAGCTTACGAATGAGGAATATTCTAAGAAGAGAGCAGCAAATCAAGCGGAGTTGAGGGCAAGCTCAATTTCGGGAGCGGAAGGACTCACTAAGAAAGCTAGGTTGGCAGATAAGGAAAAGGATAGTGTCAAAATTCAGACAGTGTCGAGTCCACAGACAGTAGCACCTGCCTGTTCTTATTGCGGAAAAGTGCATCTAGGAAAGTCTTGTTATAAATCGATGGAAGCTTATTTTAAACGTGGTTAACAGGGTCATCTGATCAAGAATTGTCCCAATTCTAAGAAGCCGATGGTCCCAAAGTCTACATTTTCAGGCAAGGCATTTGCAATTAAGGTACAGAATTCAGAGGCAGTACCAAATGTGGTGGAAGATAAATTTAATATTTAACTCGGGATCCTTTAGCTTATGTATTATATTTTGAATTTGGAGTCTATGTTTCCACTTGTATTTCCAAGTTACGTGTAATTTGAAGATCTCAGATTTTGCTTTTGGGATTTTTCTTTGGTCAATGAATATTCTACTAAAAATAAATGGTTAATCAGAATAGCGCAGTGGAAGCATGTATAGACTCGTAGATCTCAAGATATGATTGAGGCTTTAAGAGGGGATGATTATGCAATAGTACAAATGGGTAAATCTTCTTAAGGATTGTGAAGGTGAATCTCAGTGTCTTTCAAAGAAGACAAATATTATTGCCGATAATTTGATATCAGGAGTTTTCAGATTTGGTATGTCTTCGATACTTCATAGGAGATGTGGATGGGTGAGCCGCAATCAGGTCCTAATATCCGAGCAAAGGGGGTGTCTTACTTTTGGTATTTCAAAAAAAGAGTTGTATCCGAAGTATTGAGGTTATAAAATTATGAGATGAGATGCCCTCATGATATTGTTTTGGGGTTGTTAGGATGGCAAGGATTTTGGATACTATTGGATAATGTGGATCGGCTAACGAGAATGACCCATTTATTGTGAATTTGGATGATACGTTCAGATTAAATAAGTTGGCTCGTTGTCATGCTAGCGAGATGATAAGTTGCTAAATATCCGAGTTTTGAGGTTTTGGTGGCAACCTGTGGCTGTCCTGAGATTTTTAGATGATTACTTCAATTGTATTTTCTAAGTTAATTGTAATTTGATGATTATATGCTTTACCTTAATTTTATCGATATCGTTGAGATTTTCTTAGATTTATAGCTGCTATGCAACCTGGATGCTCGATCTGAATCAATGGATATGAGTTATAAGAAAATTTTTAGTGCACAAATAAATGATCAATCAGAGTAACACAGTAGAAGTGTGTGGGCCCATGGCCCGTAGATTTCAGAATAAGATTAAAGTTCAACGTGAATGATTGTTTTCGAGGAATAAGATGAATTGAAGTAGGAGTTCATTAATCCATTTGAGATTTTGTATTAAGTCTAAGAAGTGGTCAATAAATTAGCTTGCCTTTGAATTTGACAGATTATCATGATGTCTCTTTCATATCGATGACTGAGGAAATAAGTATGTGATCGAGTTAAGCTATTGTAGGATATTAAGAATTTGTCTTATGATAAAGTTTCAATTTATATTTTAGATAGAAAGTATCAGGTACTGAGAATCGGGATAATTCAATTGATTAAGATTCTCTAGGAAAAATCATTTAATCAAGGATGTAACTTGGGAACACTAAGAAGAAATCTAGAATGATTATCCCCGATTGTTGAATTTTGATATTCGTTAAATTTTGAGGATAAAATTTCTATAAGTTGGGGAGTATTGTAAGGTATTAATTTCTAAAATATAGTAATTATAAGTAAATAAGTTAATATAAACGAATCGAGGTCGAAGGACATGGAAAAAATTGAATTGAAGAGCCCAAAGACCCAGAATTGGCAACATCAGGAGCCAACATGATAAATCCTAAAATGTTAATCCGTAAATAAGATTTGAGTAATTAATTCTGATAATCCTAATTTATTAAGCTTATATAATCAAAATTAAGGTCCAATGATGTGAAAAAAATTGGGTTAAAATGGTCGAAAATGATCTCGGATGACACGTATGCGAAGCTAGCTCACTATAGGCTTAATGTAGGCCCAACCCGTGCCCAACCCACGCCTGAGGCACCACTCGAGCGTCGTTTCCAGAATAGCACGCTTGATGGGTGCCCTAGGGGCGTCCAAGGCAGATTTTTAGTATAGGCACACCCGATGATCGCTTGACTAGCGCCCAAGGGGCGAGTTTGGGTATATAACCCACACCATTAGCTTTTCTCCATCATTTTTCGATAGAAAAGAAAAAGAGGAGACAGAGAGCACACAGTAGAGAGGAGAGAAAGAGGAGATCGAGGCCCTCGAGTCTGTTTTCGACGTGGAGCTAGTTGAGAAAGTTATAGATCGGGTTAAAATAAGTACACTCATATACTTTTCTTTTCTCTTGTTGTACTTTTTATTCCGTTCCTTTTGGTTATTTTAGTTCCAATACCCGTCTAAACATGTATTTTAAAATATCAATGTATTGAGCATACACATATGTTGATTTCATGTTTGATTTGGAAGTCTAGTGAGGTATTTCATTATTTTGGAAAAACCCTGACCCTCGCCTATATCTCTCTCCTGTTAATTATGGTTTTATATGAAATTTGGCTTTGATATTTGGAATACCTTGTTTTGTGAATGTGATTGCCTTAATTATTTGATGTTTATTGCATGTATTTTATATATATTATTTTGTATGCTTTGAAATTTATGTTGGATACTTTTTGTGAAGAAATTTATTATTTGAAAGCTATAATATTTTATTTGACTCAATGTGGTAAGAATTTTCTAATTTTTTCAAGCTTCTACA